>PVHX01006428.1:67823-100944 GCA_004024805.1 Geosciurus inauris
AAGCCTGTAATCCCAGCACTTAGGGAGGCTGAGACAGGAGAATCGCGAGTTCAAAGCCAGCCTCAGCAATGGCGAGGTGCTAAGCAACTCAGTGAGACCCTGTCTCTACATAAAACACAAAATAGGGCTGGGGATGTGGCTCAGTGGTCGAGTGCCCCTGAGTTCAATCTCCAGTACCAAAAAAAAAAAAAAAAAAAAAGAACATGTAGTATATATACACAATGGAGTTTTACTCAGTCATAATAAGAATGAAATAATGGCACTTGCCAGTAAATAGAGATGGAGAACATGCTAAGCGCAATAAGTTAGAGTTAGAAAATCAAGGGTTGAATGTTTTCTCTCATGTGTAGAAGCTAGAGCAAGATAAGGGAAAGAAGGTAGTGGGATTGGATATCATAAAGATATAGGAAGATAAGTGGAATAGAAGGAGAACCAGAGAGAGAAAGAAAGGAAATGGGAAGAAATATGGAATGAATTTAACAAAATCATGTTATAGTCATATACAAAGGTACCTAAGGGAATTTCACCTTTAGGTACATGTAGAAGGAAGTTTAGTAGAGTAAAAGTGGGATAATAGGGGGAGGGAGGAAGGCAGGAAAAGTGAGGAAGGGAAATGGGGAATAAAATCAAATTCCTTGCAGGCATGATTTTATCAAAATGAACCCAAATATTATGTATAATTATAATGTTCTTAAGGATTTTTTTAAGGGCTAGGGTTGTGGCTCAGTGGTAGAGTACTTGCCTCACATGTGTGAGGCACTGGGTTCAATTCTCAGCACCACATATAAATAAATGAATAAAATAAGGACCATCAACAAGTAAAAATTTTTAATAAAAAATTTTTTCAAAAAAAGAAGCATGTCAGGGAGAAATACCCAAGAAAAGTTTTGTATTTCCCTGATGTTACATGAAAAACAAAAATTTTCCAGATAAGCCTAAAAGTATTATAGAGATCAAAAATTATAGTTTGGGTTAAATTTATAGTTTTAAACCCCAAATGCTTGTTTAAGGCAGAAAACAGTAGAGGTGATAAGAAAGAGGACAACTCCAACTATGGAGTTGCCATTTTAAGCCTCTGGTGTAGGCAATGTTAGATTCACCACATTTGCATTAATGACGATTTGTATTTGTTACAAAAAAGTAGCAGATACCGTATAGCTCTCTAGTTTTCTCTTTTCAACAATCCTGCTCACTGTTGTACTCTATCTTATTTATAATTCATTACACAAAAAGAAAACTGTTTTTGATAAACCTCTCTCCATATACACCTGGAAAACAACTACTTGATTATATAGCCTCCAGTACCATCTAGTGATTACTACTTTAAATACACAGTTATCCATGAAAGGATAGGGAAAAGTATTTGGAACACGTGAATCCCATCTGACAAGGCTTCTAAATACTTACTTACATTTTAGACAATCAGGTCTTTTAAACTTTTCATCTAGTAGTTACTCATGAGATCAACAGTCACTTCCTTATTCACCTAACCATCAATTTGCAGAGAACAAAACTAAGATATAATTTCCTACCACTCTCCAGGCCAGTCATTCCACTCCAGCACATTGGCTTTCTTATTTCTTCCATATGCCAAGTCACTCCCATTGAGAGCACTTGCTCTTGCTGTTCCTACTGCCTGGATGCTCTTATCCAAATAACCAAATGGTTTGTGACCTTAACTCATTCAGGTCAGGCCTCAACTCTTCCTTAGTATATCTACTCCTCTTAAACCCATCTGAAATGTTACTTCCTGCTCCATATTCTCTGGCCCTTTACCATACTTTAATTCTTTATTAGCAATTATTATTATCACAGATGTTTATTACCTTATCAAGTCTCCCTGCTACCATCAGAAAATGAGCCCAGGCGTACAGGGTCTCTCTCCATGTAAATTTACTTCAATACTAAATTGCCAGCGCCAAGGATAGTGTTTGGTAGTCCAGCAAATACTTATTGAATTGAATAAATATAGTGTAGATACTAAAGTGATTCAAGTATATACATGTGTCTAATAAAACTATACAAGTTTTTAGAGGATAGGTTTCTCTAAAACAACATCTCAGAAGTTTCTGTTTTGGGCCACTCCCTCTTACTTCCCCTCACCCACCTCCCTGCAACAGAAACCAAAATACAGCTGAAAATCTGGGACCATATCTTTTCACTTTCCAAGATGCAATAATAAAATACAAGGAGTCAGAACATTTAATACCTTCTTCAGGAGAATAGGACTAAATTTAAAACAATGGCTATTAATACAATTACTATTTCTATTAAATATAGCTTACCTTTGATATGCATCTGCTGCTTCCTTTTTCAGTTGTAGATGTTCATTTAAGTAACCCAACATTGTGAAAGCTGGAGCATAATTCTGAATTCTTTCTGGAAATTCAGAAATATCTTTACTTTTTATGTGCTTACTGGCTATGTTCACAAAAAATATTAGTTTAATTTTCACTTTTTCCTGTATCTTAAACATCAGATTACCTACTGAGATAACTATCATTATTAAGAATAATGGTCTAGGGCTGGGATTGTAGCTCAGCGGTAGAGCGCTTGCCTCGCATGCGTGAGGCCCTGGGTTCGATCCTCAGCACCACATACAAAGCAATAAAATAAAGACTTTGTGTCCATCTACAACTAAAAAAATATTTTAAAAAAAAAAGAATAATGGTCTAATTTTATCTTAAATATACCAATAATCATTTTATAATTCTTTTGAATTACTGAATAATATTTAATAGTTATATATGGTTTCTAGTTCTGTTTTAGAATTTAAATAGTTTTATTCCTGAAGTATAATAATTTGAAATTATAATTCATGTTAAAGCCAGTCATGACATTTACATGAAAATCTGGCTTTGGGTTATCACTTAAGCCTTCCTGTGATTAAATTTAGCAATGATTTCTCTTGGTGGTTCTTTTCCAATCTCTATATGTTAATAATGCAGTATTGCACTCTAAAAACAAGATGGTCTGGGAACTTTCAAAGCAGTATTTTGTTTATTTATTTTTGCGAGGTGCACTGGGGATTTAACCCGAGGCATGCTACCATAGGGTAACATTCTAAGCCCTTTGAATTTTGAGATAAGGTCTTATCTTACTAAGTTGCCCAGGCTGGCCTCGAACCTTTGATTCTCCTACCTCAGCCTCCTGAGTGCCTGGGATTACAAGCATGTGCCCTCATGCCTAGCTAGTACTCTGAAATTTTAATGTCAAAAATATCATGTATCATCATATATCATGTAGATCAGATAAAAAGAAATATATCTAATAACTTATAAGTAGTACTGGGGCTGTGGAGATGTACACAGTTGTAGGTGTTTGCCTAGCACACATAAGCCCTAGGTTCCATCCCCAGTGCCACAGAAAAATAAAAATAAATAAATAAAGTATATAAGAAACAAGACTTCAAATTCCATAAATTGTTTAACAAAAAAACCACATAATCATATCTTATGTGATGGTTAGGTTCTAACATCAAAAGGTGTAACGTGAAAATCACAAAGTTATTCTTTAAAAACTCTCTGATATCATCATACAAGGGTCATAAAACTGAGTCAAAACGAGTATGAGATCTATCCCTTCACATGCCTGGATATCCAAAGGAAAACAGCAGGACAGACAAGGGATGATGGTCTGTATTCTTTCTCTTGTTACTCTCTCTTTTTCTGCCAAGCACATTGAATTAAATTTGCTAAATGAGAATACAATAGGGTTCCACTACAGAATTGAAAACCTATGCTGGGTGCATTGGCACACACCTATAATCCCAGTGGCTTGGGAGGCTAAGGCATAAAAATTACAGGTTCAAAGCTGGCCTCAGTAACTTGGTGAGACCCTGGGCAACTCAGCAAGACCCTGTCTCTAAATAAATACAAAAAAAGGCTGGGAATGTGGCTCAGTGGTTAAGTGCCCCTGGGTTTAATCCCTGGTACCAAATTAATTAATTAATTAATTTAAAAAATTTTAAAAAGCTATGCATGTTTGTTAGAAATTATCTGTTCATTGTTTTATGTATCTGAATTTTGCTGAAAGCTAAAGATTTATCATTTTATGTAAATCCTTTACAAAAATTACTCATTGGCAAGGAAACACATCAATAAAATTTCTTTAGCACTTTCTCAGCTCTTATTGATTTATTTATTTTCATTTATTCTGGCATACTGCCTAACATGATATATCCCAAAGTGCTGATGTTTGATGTTTCCTCTACACAAGTATCTCAGTCTAAATGCATAAAGAGAATTACAATGTCCTCAATGTCTATGATGAGTCATTTTCTATTCTGTTTTTTCACAATATCTGATCTCATCATTCTTCAAAAGCACTTACTATAGTTTAAAAAGTAGACTGCTTGGCCATTATAACAAAAAGGCAAATTCATGTCTTAACACAAAATTTAATTTGGAATGCATTAATTTTAAAAATTCCTTAAGTTATTTTAATATTTATTCAAATATCTTGTCATTACATAACAGGTATCTTACCCACATATTTACACAAAACAACTTGTGCTGCTGGAATAGCATTCATCTGGAGGATGTTGTACTGGTACAGTTCTGTTTCTCTGTTGCTTTTATCTTGCAATGTTGTGCAGACCCAGTATGCATAACCTATTGCTCCCTCAGTCTTTAAAAAAGCCAAAGTTAACAAGTGGGCATAGGGTAACCAATATGCTAACAAAAATTAAGAAATAAAACAATGCACTTTAATACAATAAATATCACATCTTAGTCTTCTTCAAGTCAATCCTTAAGTGTTTTTAAATGAACAACCATTGTGATTAAATATAGTTAAGAACATATTTATGGGCTGAGGTTGTAGCTCAGCAATAGAGTGCTTGCCTAGCATGTGTGAGGCACTGGGTTCCAGCATCAGCACTACATATAAATACATAAATAAAATAAATAGAAGTCCATTGACAACTAAAAAAAAAAAAAAGAACATTTAAATCACGTTCTCCAATTCTAAATAGAAAATCAAATGGGATAAGTGCAGAAAATGGAGCCTCGCCAGATGGATTGGTTTTCTCCTTCTCAGTACTACTCCCACAGGTCAAACCAAACTAACAAATTCTAAAACATTTTCATATATAATCCAGAAATGTCAACCAAGTCTAGTCCTTATGTCTATTTTTTCTAGTGTCTCAGTTTCTATTCTATAATTATTATAAATACTAAATCCTAATGCCATTTCATGAGCTTTTTGTTTTTTCAGGGTGTGATCAACTAATTAATTTATCATTGATACCAGCACATTTCTGAATGCCACACTAAGCACTTCCACTAATTATGCTGGAAAAACAGGTAGAAAGAGGGACTGTCCCATACAACTGGAATACATGATCACTCCACTAACATAGTTTTCTGGAACTTTACCTCCCACTTTTCCCTCCATCCCTCATTCGCTTCCTTCCTTCCTCCCTTCCTTTCTTCTTTCCTTCCTTCCTTTTCTTTTGAGACAAGGTCTTGCTAAGTTACCCAGGCTGGTCTTGAACTCCTAGGCTCCAGGGATCCTCTGGTCTCAGCCTCCCTATGCTGGGACCACAGGCATGCCCACCACCCTGCTCTACATCTTTCTGATTGTGCTTTTTTTAAAAAAAATTTAATTTGTTTTAATTAGTTATACATGATAGTAGAATTGGAATGCATTTATGCACTTTGATATATCACATATAGATGGGGTATAATTTCTCATTTTTCTGATTGTACACGTTATAGAATCACATTGGTCATACAATCATGTATGTACCTAAGATAATAATGTCTGTTTCATTCCACTATCTTTCCTATCCCCATATCCCCTCCCCTCCCCTCCCTTCACTCCCCTCTACCTAAGCTAAGGTAACTCTATTCTCCTTAGTGACTGGCTTATTGTGAATCAGCATCTGCATATCAGAGAAAACATTCAGCCTTTGGTTTTGGGAGATTGGTTTATTTCACTTTGAAAGCTGTTGGTAATGTGAGAACTAGTTCTCTAAAGATACTTTATCTGTCTCTAAGAAAGAATGAAAACTAGAAAACAACTGCTATTATTAACATCTTCTATAACTATTTATTCATTTTCTTAACAAGGATAATACTTTAAACAAAGCATAATACTTAATTCATTAATGAATTATCAAGAAGAATGTTCAAATTCTTACATGCATACTGAGTTCTGTAGTGTGCCTGAAGAGATCCATGGTGTCATAACTTCCAACTGTCTCTGCAATAAGAGCCTTACAAAAGAAAACAAAATGATCTTAATGTGTTGAAAATGAAATAATAATAACAAATGGATCGAGAATCAAGTTTATCAGCTCTCCTTAAATGTGAAGTTTACTTATTCTGTTTTAATTACATCTACTAGTTACCTCCTGAAATAAATTATTTTGTAAGAATAAAAATACTTATTAAATAAATAAGCAAGCTTAGGTGATTCTGATAAGCATCTAAGATCTACTGACCTTACAGTATGACTAAAGTGAGGTCTCTGGACCAGCCTCATCATCATAATTTGGGAGCAGGCAAAAATACAAATTCTCGGGCTCCCTGGATTCAATATCTGACACGAAGGTTGGTACACTAATTCCATTGTTCCCCTAGGCTACCACACTTAATGGACACAGGAGTTTCCCTTTATAGCTAAACTATTAACTTTATTAAAGATTAATTTTATTCTCTCAATTAACTAAAATTAGACTCAACAGACCAAAGAACAATGAAAGATACCCAATCCTTGATCAATGATTTTCTGATACAAGTGACGCTTCTATTCCCTGAATCAAAACAATACACCACTCACAAATTCATTTCCATTTTTCAACATTGAAGACCACTCAGTCTTGTTCCCTTTATTTTCAGGTGAGAAAATTAAAATCCAGAGCTGTGATATGTTAAGGTAAAATAGTCAGTCAGTGACCCACTCAGACTAGTAATTACCTGATTCCTATTTGGCAATACAAAAATCTATACTTGTGAAAAGAGAACACTCATAAGCAAATGCAAAATTAACTACAAAATTTTTCAGAAAACAAAAAACAATCATCAAAGTGATCTTTGAAAATGTGTATTTTCTTTGTAAATGTGAATTAAACAACAAAATTCTGGGTTTATTTTTTTAGGCATAGTAAGAGCAGACTGATGGAGTCTAAAGTTTAATCATTACAAGCTTTGTGACCTTAAGTACAATACTTAGGATCTCTGAGCCTCAATTTCCACGTGTAGTAAAAAAAAAAAAAAAAAAAAAAAAGTATAAAAGTCACATCTCAAAGGATTGATGATGGAATAACTAAAATAATATATACAAAAAGCTAATAAGCACAATGACTGCTACAGAGCAAGTCCTCAAATGTTACCTGTTACCATTATTACCACTGCTATTATATGAATAGTTTATTTATATCAGTAAGTTTATTAATAGTTGTTATATATCTTACTTGTCCAATCCAGCACATTAAATAAGATGGATCAAGGGACTGAGCCATTTTGAAAGCTTCATGAGCTTGCTAGGGAAAAGAAATAAGAAAATATCACTTAAATAATTTTATAAACTCAGTATCAAATTATGTTTAAAAAACAAGAGAATAAAAAAAGTCAAATCTGTCATCATAAATACATATGAACCTAAAACTTCACAATTTAAGCACAATTAGCAATGCTTAATGTAGTGCTTCAGCTTCACAATCTCAGAATAATCCTGAGTATAACAGATTTTGCTACAGGTTCTGGTTCCCAGCAAAATAACAATGTAGGTATCTACCTCATACTCTACAGAATTTTTAACCAATCAACCAACCACTTGCTAGCTATTGGTTTGAAGGAAATGATTACATAAACCTGTATCTATTCCCTTCTCTTTGAGCTTAAATAAGAGGATAAAAACAAGCGGTGAAATTTGAGACATGAACTTGCTACCAGAGAAAGAGTATTCAACAACATAATTCTGCAACAGGCACTCAAGAAACTCTGAGGATACCTCACTTGAACCATTAACTTGTATGCTTTTCTTTTTCCTGTTACAAAACAAAGTATTATTATATACTAATTTATATTATTTTCTTGATAATCTATGTAGAGATTAGATTAGATTAGCCAAGAGAGAGACTTATTTTTCCATAAAAAGTAAGCTCATTAGCTACAACTGTGCCATTTCATAATAAAACATTTGTAGCTTACTAAGAAGTTGCTTGATCTAAAGTTTTTAAAAATATGTTCACTTACTTTTTTATGGTGCTGATTATTAAACCCCAAGCCTCGTGCGTGCTAAGCACATGCTCTAATGAGAAGCTATAGTCACAGCCCTTTGCATGTTTAAAATCCAAATTAGTATTTTCTTTCAATCTCTTTATAATCTTCTAAAGCCAGTCTTCTTTGCAGTGAGTAACAATGTACTCCTTAAAATATTATAGTTTATTTTAAAGAATGAAATTTGATACACTAGTTGAAACACAAAACAGCAAAGATGTGGTATTTTCCATAGATTTGTGCAAACTTTCCAAACATGACTTATAAACATGCCTCCAATACTTCAATTCCAATTCTATAATGTATAACTGCTCAACTATGATGAATTACATTGTGATGTATAAAGGGATTAATATCACTGAAGTCAAAATCTAAATCACACAAGCAAAGGTAAATTGAAACCGGTAGGGAATACTATTCATCTCCCTTACCTTTAGCCATCCCACCTCCACACACAGTGTATAAAGGATTGTTTGTTTGTTTTCTTTTGTTTTGGTGGTACTGGGATCAAAATCAGGTCCTCACACACGCTAGGCAAGAACTTTACCATTGAGCTACATCCCCAGCCTCAAAGGATTTCTCTTAATACATGTTCAGATCAAAAGAAAATTACTCAGCTAATTCATAATAAAATTGCTTCAATCTTTAGAAACTACATTAAAACCAGAAGTTTCTTGTGAAACATGTAAGGAAAAATAAATCTCACAAATTCATTATTCTACATAATAAACTGAATATCATCAAATGACTGGATACATAACAATGTGCAAAGTAATTTCTCCTCAAGAAGCTGAGCTATTACAAAGAGATTATACAAAGAAAATGTTCAAAATTTTACTTTAATTATTTATTGTGGTACATGGGATTGAACCCAGAAGAGCTCTACCACTGAACTGCATCCCCAGCCTTTTTTATTTTTTGAGAGGGTCTCACTAAGTTGCCAAGGCTGGCTTCCAACTTGTAATCCTCTTGCCTCTGTCTCTCAAGTTGCTGAACCTACAGGTGTGTACCACTGTACCCAGCTATTTTTTTATTCTTAATGTGACAAATCTGACAACATGTTTACCTCAATGTTTTCACTTGCAAGGTATAACACTCCCAAATTGGTCCACGCGACAGCATTCTAAAAATACATATATTGGAAAAAAAATTAGGTCCCTTATCTATGTGGAAGTCTCAGAAAATTAGTTAACACTAAATCTTGAAATTGTTTTTCATAAATAGACACACAGAACACTTACAATTTGTTCTGACTGGATTGATTTGATGAAACAGTGTTGAGCAAGGGCATAATTTCCAATACCTAAAACAAACAGAATCTGAAGTAACTTAACTTTTTACTTGAAAAAATAATCCTCAAAAAATATTGAAGTATTACTTAGTTCTCACCACTGTAACATGCAACTACACCAAGAGCATTCCAGTATAAGTGATTATTACTGTCGAGTCTCACTGCCTTTTTCAAACACTAAAAAAGAAATTAAATGAGATTAATTTTCGTTTCCTGGAATATCAGCATTTACATCAAAAGAAATGTGATTTTAAGTGAAAACACTATAGTAGTTATCAAAAACATCTCTCAAAAAAAGCACTTTGTTTTTTTAAAAGTTTATAAAAAATTTTCTTAAAATCGTACATGTAAAGATTTCTCCAGCAACTCTTTAAGATCATTCATGTTGCTGCCCATTTCTGCTAGATGTTGTGCTTGGCGATAATAATTAATTCCAAGATCACACCATGTATTAGATGTAGACATCAGTTTTAATGCACGACCGTAACACCTATGGAAGAATAAAAGTGAATGTTACGGTTTGTTATAATATCCTAATTCATTTCAAAATCATTAACTGGTAATCTTTGGTAATTACCTTCCTCCAAGATGGAGGAGTTCAGTTTTCTCTAATACTTGTTTTCCTTCTTTCTGACCAAGAAGGACACCTAAAATATTAACATTCACTTTAGATGACGAAACTGCATACAGACTGGTACAAGCATCCCCAACCAGCTTCCAAAGGCAGGATACATCAGCTTGATGCTGCAGGGCCCTAAAAGAAGAAACAGTATGATTCTTAAAAATTATTTCCAAGAAGTTTAGAATTTCTCTCTCTCATTATTCCTTATAATTAAAACAGAAAAACTGTACATGTAATCCTGAGTAAGAGTTACTTCTTTAGTTAAGCTCTGTGAATACTTGACTAACCTCTGCCCATCTGTAAGAAAAGAGAAAGGTAGAAAAGGAAGGAGCAATTTATTATTTTAAGTGCCAAAAATTATGCAGTTATTTAGTACTTGTCACCATTTTTGTTAGAAATAGCAAGAATCAAATAAATAATCAAAAATGTTTTCAGGACCAATTTACTTTTTTTTTTTTTTTTTTTTTAGTTGTAGATGGACACAATGTCTTTATTTTATTGCTTTGTATGTGGTGCTGAGGATCGAACCCAGGGCCTCACGCATGCGAGGCAAGCGCTCTACCACTGAGCTACAATCCCAGCCCCAGGACCAATTTACTTTTGATATTGAATTTTTTTAAATTTATTTATTCTACTTAGGTATACATGATAGCAGAATGGATTTTGATTCATTGTACACAAATGGAGCACAACTTTTCATTTCTCTGGTTGTACATGTGTAGAATCACACCATATACGCAGTCATACATGAAGCTAGGGCTATGATGTCCATCTCATTCTACCATCTTTCCTGTCCCCACATCCCACCCCCTCCCTCCCCTTTGACCAAAGTTCCATTTTTCCCTGTTTCCTCCCACATTATGGATCAGCATCCACTTATTGGAAAGAACATTTGGCCTTTGGTTTTTTAGGATTGGCTTACTTTGCTTGGCAGGATATTTACTTGCAAATGCCACAATTTTATTCTCTTTTAATGCTAAGTAATATTCCATTGTGTATATATACCACAGTTTCTTTATCCATTCATCTATCAAAGGGCATCTAGGTTGGTTCCACAGTTTAGCTATTGTGAATTGAGCTGCTATAAGCATTGAAGTGGCTGTATCACTGTAGTATGCTGTTTTTAAGTCCTTTGGGTATAGACCAAGGAATGGGATGGCTGGGTCAAATGGTGATTCCATTCCAAGTTTTCTAAGGAATCTCCATACTGCTTTCCAAAATCCCAGAGTCCTTTCTTATAGAAATAGAAAAGGCAATCATGAAATTCATTTGGAAAAATAAGAGACCCAGAATAGCCAAAGCTATCCTGAGCAAGAAGAGTAAAGCGGGAGGCATCACAATACCAGACCTTAAACTTTACTACAAAGCAATAGTAACAAAAACAGCATGGTACCGGCACCAAAACAGACATGTAGACCAATGGTACAGAATAGAAGACACAGAGAGTAATGCACATAAATACAACTATCTCATACTAGACAAAGGTGCCAAAAACATTCATTGGAGAAAAGACAGCCTCTTCAACAAATGGTGCTGGGAAAACTGGAAATCCATTTGCAGCAAAATGAAACTTAACCTCTATCTCTCACCATGCACAAAACTCAACTCAAAGTGGGTCAAGGACTTAGGAATTAGACCAGAGACCCTGCGTCTAATTGAGGAGAAAGTAGGCCCAAATCTCCATCACGTTGGATTAGGCCCCAAATTCCTTAACAAGACTCCTTTAGCACAGGAAATAAAAGCAAGAATCAATAAATGGAATGGTCTTAAACTAAAAAGCTTCTTCTCAGCAAAAGAAACCATCAATGAGGTGAACAGAGAGCCTACATTCTGGGAGCAAATTTTTGCCACACGCACATCAGATAGAGCACTGATCTCCAGGATATATAAAGAGCTCAAAAAACTTAACACCAAAAAAACAAACAACCCAATCAATAAATGGGCTAAGGAGCTGAATAGAAACCTTTCAGAAGATGATATTGAATTTTTTAAGTATGTACTTTAACTTAAGCAACGACCATGGCAGTAAAGTATCTACCTCATAGTTGACTATTATAATCTTGTTTTTGCTTTTAGACCATGCTCCAAAAGGAAAACAAAAATGTAAATGCATCAAATATATTTGGTGATCCAACAGATTTTCATTGAGACCAAAAATCTAAACATGAAAATGTAAAGATCCACATTAACAGAAGCAAGAAAAAGCAGAGTAAATAGACAAGCTCAAAATTTAAGTAGAAATATTAATTACAGAGATAGAAGGTGCTTCTTTTTAGAATGAGAAAAATCAGAGCTATATATTTCTATCCATTTTTCTCAAGAATGTATAACTAAAACACAGCAATTCATTTAAGCCAAGTCTCCATAATCAGCTATCACAAACTGCTATATCACAGGCAGATGGACAAGCAGATGGAACTTTTTCACAGTCTTTTCTACTAAAGAAATGCAGCCAAAAATCATTTTCCAATGTCTTCTTGAGAAATATTAATTATTGCAGTCATGACTGAAAACCCACGGTGAGAATCAGAAGGAAGGACACTATTTCAAGTTACTTAAATATCTTAGCCAAATTTCTAAAATTGACAGCATTAAAGGATTTAAAAAGAAAAATTGTAATAGGCAGTTTTAACTGCCTGAATTCTTATGTCCTTTTAAGTTTAATAAAAACAACACATCTGTAAAATACCACTCTTAAACGCTAGGTAGTAACTCCTACCACTCTTACACAATAATTGTGGTAATATGATCTCCTGTTAAGTACAAAAGTAAAGATAAATTTGGGGACCATGATTTTAAATGTTTTATACTTTTTAATTAGGTGAGTACTACGTGTTATCCAGAATAAAACTTAAAGAGGCTCACTAAAGCAGTATTTGTATATTAAGTACTGTCACCCAAAGATTCACATTTACTTTTAATGCTAGTTCAAACAAAGTCTGTCCACTTCACATTAACTTTTTCTTTTGAGAAAAACTACATTATGTTGAGACTTAAAAAACAGCAATAAAAATTTGTGATAGGAAAAAAAGTTTGGATATTAAATAAGCAGGAAACAGGAGAAGGCAACTTTGAGGGACAGGGAGGAAGATAAGCAAAAGAAAGAAGTTTTGTTTTTTTTTTTAATTTTTTTTTTTAGGTATTGATGGATCTTTATTTTATTCATTTATTATTTATACGTGGTGCTGAGGATCAAACCCAGTGCCTCACGCATGCTAGGCAAGCACTCTACCACTGCGCTACAGCCCCAGCCCTAAGAAAGAAGTTTTAAGTGCAAAAAAAATTTCAACTTAAACATTCAAAAAAATTCTAACTCAGGGCTAGGGTTGTAGCTCAGTGGTACAGCGATTGCCTAGCATGTGTGAGGCAGTGGGTTTGATCCTCAGCACAACATAAAAATAAAATGAAAGTATTGTATCCATCTATAACTAAAAAGAAATATTTTTTTAAAATTTCAATTTAAAAGTCTATGGAGGGGGCTGGGGTTGTGGCTCAATGGTAGAATGCTTGCCTCGCACATGTGAAGCACTGGGTTCAATCCTCAGCACCACATACAAAATACATAAATAAATAAAATAAAGGTTAAAAATAAAAGTCCAAAAAAAAAAAAAAAGAAACCAACTAAAAAAAAACAATCTGTGGACTTTTCTTTTTGAGATGGTGTTTCCCTATATTGCCCAGGCTGGCCTAACACAGAACTCACTATCCTCCTGCCTTAGCCTCCTCAGTAGCTGGGACTGGAGGTGCACACCACCATGTCCAGCATAACTTGTAGATTTTTTAAAGTCATCCACCATAAATAACACTTCTAATGAATTTAAATGAATGAATTACTGAATTTACACTTCTATAAAACACCTTATATTAGACACACTACTATTTTCTTAGTTTGTTTTCAGGAATAATCAGATTGCTTATTTTCCCTTACTTTCAGGTACACCAATAAGCCTAGAAGAGGCCCTTACCACTGAGTAAAGGCCTATTAGAGATTTAAACCTCACTTCTTTATTTAAAAAGGAGAAGAAAATGTGAGAAAGTACATATAATGGGCAGCTGAAGCCCCATTTCCCAATCAGTTTCAATTAAAGAAACCCCAATTCCATGTCTCATGACAGAACACTAACATGTGATGTGGCACTCTTTGCTCCTTCCTACTCTTTCCTGAATATCCAGCATGTTAATTACTATGAAGACCATAGAATTTATTTGTTTATTTGTTTCTCCAAGTACAAAATTAATACAATATGCATGCTATACTTAACTGGTTAGTCTTCTTTATGTTTTATATTCTGAATAATTACTAACAGAAGACAAAGTTATTTTCTAAATTTGGCTTTATTATAATATTAAGAAAATAAACACAATAAATAATAATACTAACCAAGTAAAATATTCCAGGGATTTTTCTATGTAGTCTACAGCTTTCCCATCAAGATAATCGACTAGAGCCGCTTTTGCCATCATGAGATAGCATTCTCCCAAACCTAAAACCAGGTAAGGCTATAGTTGTCATTAAAATATATAATACAAACACTTAAAATGAACTGCAAATAAATGTATTGTTGTTCTTTTAAAGTCACTTTCCAACAAACAAAACTTAATTGTATTTTATAAAATTATTTTCAAGCATGATCTTACATACACATAGTAAGGAATTCAAATGTCAGGGCTCTGTTGGAGTAAACATGCAGTGGAGAAGTAAATATGCACTAAAAAATTACAAAAATTACCTGTAAAACTTATGAATTTCTTTGACTTTGAATAAAGTTATTTTCCTCTCAAAACCTCAGCTTCAAAAATGGAGATATTACCTAAATCTTATTCCCTATCATATGACTATTTAATGGTTGTGAAATATGATTTGATCCTTTGATATTAAAATTTGTATAGTGAACTATAAGAATTAAATGAAATAGTAATTTCCTAACATGCCTAGTACACATTTCATAATTGTGAGTTCTCTTTCTCTTAAGAAGTTTTACAAATTTTTTTTTTAATTTTTAGAGAGATTTTCAGCCCTAAGGTGTATGTTACTCAAAACTAACACTACTAGAGATTTAAGCTTCAATTGTTTACTTATAAGGAAAGAAAATGGAGTAAGTATATATAATGAGCTCTAGGCTTTTATTTATTGGTAATATATATAATCATAAAAAACTTATATAGCGAGATGGTGGTGTTTTTCCTTATATGACTAAAAAAAATTTAAGAAGGAATAGATGTCTGTGGAGGAACTGAAATCAACTTAAATAATTATAAAATAATGCAATGTCTCTTTAATTTAAAAAAAAATTTAATGAGGTTCTATAACTTACAAAATAATTAAAAGGTATTAAGAAATCCTCAGGATATAAGAAATTAATTATCAAAATGTAAGAATATGGAAAATTGTTTTAGAGATCCATTTTTAGGTCTAAAAGCTATCATGTTACTTATCTAAAAGTTACACCTCTATCATATTATTATTCACGATTATGAAATGAGATTGATCTTTTTATATTCAAATCTATTTGTTATACTATAAGAAATTATATCACATCAGAGGTGTACTATTGACTATAGAAGTTCTTTTGAAGTTATTCAATACATTTACATACGAAATTTACTCACAATTTTATACTTATAGTATCATAAAACTTAAAGGATCTGTTAAAAAGAAATTACCTTTCAAGGCAGGTACATAATCTTCTTTCTTTTTAATAATCAGCTGGTATTGAGCTATGGCCTCCTTGTACTTGCCTAGGATTTGTTGTATGGCTGCAACCTTAAATACACTGTATATGGATTCCGGGTTGAGCTCACTGGCTTTTGTGAAGGACTTCAAGGCTGTTGTATAGCCACCTCTGCTTAAGTATGCCTCTCCTAATGACTCCCAACAATTGAAGTCCTTTGGATCTGCCCTTAATGCTGCCTGTAAGCTAAAATTTTAAGAAACAGTAAGAAAACTAAAAATAAAAGAATTATTTTCACATCTGAAAAGAAAATATTAGATATATAATTCACATGAGTCACATATATCCATGGCTCCTTCTATTTATAAAAGTGCTACTGAAAGCAGGTATACTTATTCCTTTTACAACTTGAATTTTTAGTATTAACTAAGAAACTTTATTACAATTTAGAATGAATATGAACAAAGTACTCTTTTTAAAGTGTGCTGATCAAAATTTCTTTTTCTTGATGAACTGGAAGATCTCCAGTTTTCTATCACAACAGGATAGGTTGCTATCTCAATTTGCCTCATCCTTCTACTAAATAGAAATATCACAACCAAAAGATAGGAATAAGAGGCATGCTGTATATTTCTGATTGAATTACATTTTTATGGAAAGTTTTTAAATGCTTATGTTCTAGATATTAATATAAATCAGAAACAACTATATTTTGATTCAATTATATTTGATTTACCCTGAAGTACAGTTCAAACCAAATGCCTAATATAGAACATATATGAGCTGTTCAAAATGTCCTTCAAGCTGCCAAATATCTCCCTTGCCAAAAACAGTGAATGTCAGTGGAAGAACAAAAGAACAACAACGATCTTTACCTCAGTTTTTTATCATCACTAAAATTTCTGTTGAGATGCTACTTAAAATTGATACTATTAAGACCTTATTTCAGGGCTGGAGTTATAGCTCAGTGGCAGAGCCCTTGCCTAGCATGTGGGAGGCACTGGGTTCTCAGCATTGCATATAAATAAAGGTCCATTGACAACTAAAACAATATTTTTTTAAAAAAAGACCTTACTTCACTAGACTGACTACCTCAACAACTAGACATAATCATATTTTTTTCAATTCTACTTTCATATGGACAATAAGTATCAATCAACCATAAACAAATTTTTCTATTTTTGTCTCAAAATACAACCTGGTAAGGTCATTTGGGTACAAATGAAATTTACTTTATACAACCATTATGCTGTCTAAACATTAACACAGTAAGGTGCCTTACTCAGCCACTGCTTGTGAATGTTGACCAGCTTTCAAATAGTATAGTCCTCGCCGAAGCCAGGCCCATTTTGCCGTTCCAGCACTTGCCTTTTGAGTTACTGTTGTTAGGATAGCTAAGGCAGCTTCCTAATAAGAAAATATTACTATTAGCCATACTGAATATGATAAAAGATAAAAGATACTTAAGTAAAGTACACAAACATATTTTCATTTCCCACTTATTTTTTTAAATTTACACTGGTATATATCAAACTAGTTTCAATAATAAGTTGTGAGGGATTTAATATCTGCCAATGAAAATAAAATTTAGCCCATTTATAAATGGAGGAAGAAATCTATTGTCTCTACAAAGAATAATAGAAACTAATGATAACTTTCAAATATACATATATATAAAAATATTTCCATTCATACACTCAGGATAAAAGAAAAAGCAAGAGCGGTTATTAGACATACCATATCTTCAAGCTCCACACTTAAGTCCACTGCTGCAGCTCCAGATTCAGCATCAGTATCATCTAATTCAAAAGCTTTCCTGTAACATCCACGAGCTCTGTTTTTATCTCCCACTATATCCTTGTAATAATGACCTAAATAGCAGAAAACTTTGCCCATGTATGTATCCAGTCTTGCAGCCTTTTAAATAAATATAGACAACAAAATTTTTAAAGTTCTTTTGCATGAGTATCTTTAAAAACACAAAGGAAAAATAGAGCACACAGGTTAAAGGAAAAAAGTACACAATTTTATTATTTAAAACTATGCCAAAACATCTTTTAATGTAAGAGTTAAAAGAGACATGAAAGCTGTCCCTCACCACTTACAGAAATTAAACAGAAGTGTAAACTGTTATTGGTAAAAGAAATGTGAAATTAGAGTCATTATTAAATTAATCAGCTCTTATAGGTCAAGATAAGAATGTAAGATATAGAATGTTAAATACTTTAAAAAAAGAAGTTAAAAATCTGGACTTAAGTGCCAATAAAATTACAGTCTAAAGTACTCAAAAACAGTATAGTTTTTCAAAGATAATTGTCTCATTTTCTATAACACATATTTCTGAAAGTAACATTTATACCTTCATGTTTTAGTTTTCTCCTTGAAAACCCACAAAACATTCCCACAAAACCTTATTGCAAGAAATGATATACAAAAAAGTAGTTAAGTGTTGTTTTAAATATCTAACTTACATGATTCCTATTTATGATTTTAGAAAAAAACCTCTTCAACTAAGAATCAAATAACACCTGTTTTACCTTCAGAAAGTGGGTAAGAGCCTTTGTTTTATCTTTTCTTGTTTCTTCACCCATAAACCAATACGTTAACCCAAGCTGGTAATGATATTCAGCAACTTCAGTATCTCTCTCAAGTGCTCTCTGAAAACTAAGTCACCAAAGGGAAATGAAAAGGAATATTAAAATAAATTTTAAAACATTTATAGATAAATATAAAGGAGACTTCTACTTGTGTAGAAAAATCAAGGTTTGAGTGATTCAAAGTTACCAAACAGAAATAAGTCATTACTTTAGAATTTAGATTATAATGAGAAAAAAATAATTTGTGCTTAAAGAGGAGCTTTAAAGAAGCAGTGACCTTTTACCACTACCAAGTGCTAAGTGTTCAGAGCATATACCAAACACTACACTTACTTACTGAACATTATGATCAGCTATCCAAATCCATTGAAGAATTTATAGTTAGTGTGCCACAAGTGGACTATATTTCTTAAAAATACTATGATTTAAACCCTTCAAAGATCCAAATTATACAAAATTGGATCTTTAAGCCCACTTTGAATTTTTGAGAAATACAATAGACTGGATCTATGAGCAACTATATATCCTTACCATTTTTCTGCTTGTAGATAGTCCTTTTTTGTAAAATGAATCAAAGCCTCAAGGGCATGAGCTTCAGCTAGGTCAGGGTAAGAAGAGAGAAGGTCTTCCATAATCTATAAAGCAGATACCTGTCAATTCCATATCCACATAAAAATGACTTATAATTTCTAAAACATGTTAGTTTGAATTTAAAAACAAAACAAAAAACTAACCTTTGTAGCTTCATCTAATAAGCCTTTGTTCAGATAAGCCAAGCCTTTGAGAACCAAAAGTCCTGGGATATTATTTGCATCAGAAACCTAGAAAATAATTGTAAATAATGCTAAAATTTCCTTCAACAAAACTACTCCAATATTTAATTAAAGAAAGACCATAGTAAAATAAAGACATAGAAGTCCTACTTTCTATCACTTTTAACACTTTGATTATTTGTAATCATTTTATGAAGGAAAATTTCAAATATATAACAAAGTTAGCTAGTTAGCTGCCCTTCACCCAGCTACAAAATTATAAACTCAAAGGCAATCTTTTTTCATCTACATATCCACTCACTTTACCTGCTCAGATGATTCTACAACAAATCTCAGATAACTTTTCATCTGTGACACTTCACTAGTTATATCTAAAAGGTATACTCATTTTTTTTAAATATTTATTTTTTAGTTGTAGGTGGACATAATATCTTTTTTATTTTATTTTTATGTGGTGCTGAGGATCGAACCCAGTGCCTCCTGCGTGCTACGCAAGCACACTACCACTGCGCCATAATCCCAGCCCCAGATATACTCATTTTTAAGTGACATAACCACATTATTATCATGCCTAAACAAAACCAAACATGCATCCTTAATATTTTCAAATTTCCCAGCTGCCTTATAAAATATTTGAGCGATTTTCCTATTTTAATCAAAATCCAATAAACATACATATATTTCAATTGACTGATGGATCTCTTAAGTCTCTTTAAATCTATAAGGCTACCCTCCATCTCTTTTCCTTCTCCTTTATAACTTAACTGCTGAAAACATGGACTATGTGTCACAGTTTCTCACAGTCTGGATTTTGCTAAATGTATTCTCATGTTGTGTAACATGCTCCTTGACCCTGTATTTTAGTGGTTAGGTCTAGAAGAAGCTTGATCTGACTCTGGGATGATATTCTGCAAGAATACTTCATGTATGTTTGCATTTGGCTCTGTCTGGCTGTCTTTCTGTGATGTTAACAGCCATTGATCCTTAATGCATAGATCCATTCATACATTCGGGATTGTAAAACAGTGATTTTCTTTTCCATCATTCCTTCTTCCTTTTTTACATGAATACTTTGAAGAGAATTTCTCCTCCTCTCATTATCTGTTTACCCTGAGAAAAAGTTCATATAGGAAAGGAAAGATAAATGCTTTCTTTCCAGTAGGGTCCTTAGCTTCCTCCAAAGATAATATTTCTTGAGGTTGTTCTGTTGATCTTTTCTGTATCATCATGCACAAATGAATTTAAACATATTTGATGTGCTTCAATCCACCAGTTACTCATGCTTTCTTTAGCCAATGAGAATCTTCTTATGTTGGCTCCTGATTTCTTCTGACATGACCCTACTGTTTTTTTGTTTTCTAGTATGACAAGACGTTCTGTGCGCTTGTTATATATTTTCTGTCTCAGACCTGGACTCTTCTAAGTTCTTTTTTTTTTTGGTTCCAGGGATTGAACTAAGGGATAATCGACCAGTGAGCCACATCCCCAGCCCTATTTTGTATTTTATTTAGAGACAGGGTCTCACTGAGTTGCTTAGCATCTCGCTGTTGCTGAGGCTGGCTTTGAACTCATGATTCTCCTGTTTCAGCCCTCTTCTAGTTCTTTAAGAAATTTTTCACTTGTTTTTTTGTGAAAAATTTTGAAAAGATCTATTTTATAACACATTCACACAAAACACATTAAGGTAAATAGAAAATAAGATACTAGTTTTTCTGTGTTTTGTTTTTTGTTTTTGCATTACTAGGGAATAAACTCAGGGGCTTTCTACCACTGAGCTATAACCTCTGCCGTTTTTATTTCTTTTTTTTATTTTATATATATATATATATTTTTTTTTTTTTTTAGTTGTCAATGGACCTTTATTTTATTCACTTATTTGTATGTGGTGCTGAGAATCGAACCCGGTGCCTCACACATGTGAGGCAAGCACTCTACCACTGAGTCACAACACCAGCCCCCCGTTTTTATTTCTTATTTTGAGATAAGGTCACCTTAAATTGCCAAGGCTGGCCTCCAACTTGCAATCCTCCTGCCTCAGTCTCCCAAATTGCCAGGATTCTAGGCATGCCCCACCATATACAGCTAAAATATAGTTCTTAAAGGATACTGACAACTGCTGTAATTTTAAAGAAATACAATGAAATGCAAAGCTCTTTGAAATATACAAAGCAATAATTTTTTTAAAAAAATTAAAACCCTTCAATATAGTAAGTGATATAATAATTTTAATTTTAGACAAAAAATAGCCTTTATCTGACAAACTCTTTAAGATGCAATGTTGCAATAATTGATAATTTATCTGTTGTCTTTTTGCTAGGGAATTTCAAATTGCTTAAACCAAAACCATTTAAAAATCAGTTTCCTTCTTAAAAATCAATCTTTCTTTAATGAAACTAACAATACTCATTATTATGAAACTACTAAAGTCCTCAATTAATCTTGTCAATGATCTACAAAACAATTTTTAAAGAAAACAATTTAGAATCACAAATTAATAATCAAGTATTAATAGCCTTAGAGAACAAAAATAAGGGAGAATAACAGTTAAAACTAAAGAAAGAAACTGCCTCACATTAAAAGCACTGTTAAGTACTTAACCAAGAAGCAAACAAATAACTTCAGGAGTTTCCAAGTGTGTGAATGATTTATCAAAGTGTAGATATAGTGAATTTGTATCTCTGACTCAAAATGTGTTTTAGTAAATATTTGGTATGAAGAGAGAGCCCTTACCTGGTTAGTTGGAATTAATTATAGTTTAAGGGAATAATTTGATAGACTACCTGTTCGGGGTCTGGGGCTGTAGCTCAGTAGGTTGCCTAGCATGTATAAGGCACTGGGTTCAATCTTTAGCACCACATAAAAATAAACAAATAAAATAAAGGCATCTGTCCATCTACAACTATTAAAAAAATAAAAAGACTACCTGTTCAAGAGAACAAAGTGCTTCCTCTGAAGATTCATAATCCGAGAGTTTAATCAAAGCTTCTGCTTTCAAACGAAGACAAAGGTTCTTCTGATAAAGACTGCCTCCAGACACACCAAGATTATCTACATTCTTCAGAGCTGACAAAATTAAAAACATCTGGATGAAAATAACCACATCACTTCACTTTTTTTGTTGTTTTTATAAAACAAACTGCAGATACAATAAATATAACTTCTAAAGCAATACACATGCAGAATAATTCAAAGGTAAATATATAAATTCTTCCTTGAACTCTTTATAGAAAGATCTGACTTTAAAACACATATAAATTTAAAACCTCTACCTTCACACAACATATAATAAAGCTTAAGATCCTGAGACACAATAATGGCCATCTATATCTATTAAATAATAAAGGCTAGTCCTTAGCTAAAGCATCTATAACACACAGTAAATTAAGAATACTGGACAGAGAAAAATGAGTTAGAATGTAGCTGAGTAATTGATTTTCAACTACAGAAGCAAGGCTACTGGCCGAGTCAGGAACAGAGAATCACTTTTTATGATTTCCTAGCCCCATATCTCACCTCACAATTCAGAAAGTCTTCAAGATGCCCAAGACTTCCCTTATCTATACCAGGGAAATTAAGAATTCATAAATGTCCTGAATGCATATAACACCAGAAACTTCCTTGTCATAAAGAAAAGAGCGGGCTGGGGTTGTGGCTCAGTGGTAGAGCACTTGCCTCGCATGTGTGAGGCACTGGGTTCGATCCTCAGCACCACATAAAAATAAATAAAGATATTGTGTCCATCTACAACTAAAAAAATAATATTTAAAAAAAAAAAAGAAAAGAGCACCTCCACTCAAACCTAAACTAAGTCAAAATTCCAAATATGGGAAACCTTAATAAATATTCATTGCCAGTTTAAAAATAAATAAAACTAGTAGGTATGCATGCAGGTTTGGAATTTATCTCATCGCCTTAGTGACACTAAAATTAGCAATTTAAAAGGATCTAGATTTTTTAAAAACCACTATCTTTCTCCTTTAAGATGAAAACCACAAACAGCATTAGCTACCCTTATGTGAAAACCCAAAAGATGTCAAGAATACCTTGATTGCATGAAAGAATAGCTTCCTTTGGTCTATGCATTTTGATTTGAGTTTCGGAGAGATGATACCATCCAGGAGTGCAGAGAGGGCTTTCCTTTAGCCCTAAAAGGATAAGAAACAATAAATAACAAAACCTAGGTTTCCATGACTACTCAGATGAATGGCACCACTATCTACTCTCTAAATCAGACTCCTCCCCTCTTCTGTTTCTTCTCATCTAATTAATCACAATGCCACACTGATTTGATGCCCTCAATCACTTTTCTCCATGTATTTTTCCTCCATCTCTACCACCACCAACTTCATTCAGTTCACATCTCCATCTTTATCCCAGGTCATTTCAAGTGTCTGACATCCATTCCTATGTATGTACACTATAGTCACAATATTCCTAAAAAAAGTAAGATAATGAAATTCACCTCCTTAAAGCCTTTCTCTGATTCCCTGCTGCCCTCAAGATAACGTGCAAACTTTTTTAAAAGGTTTGAAAAGTTCCCTCTCCAACCTTACTTCCTCCCCTTTCTGCACCCATACTTCATTCTCAAATCTTACTGAACTACTTGCAGTTTCAAAAATGAGTTTTCCCCTCTTAACTCAGGCTATTTCACACATACATCTCTTGACCTAAAATGTTCCTCCTATCCCCTTCATCCACTCATCTTGTTTGTATTCGTCAGTCAGCTTGAATACAGGCTCATCCAGAAGCATCATACATGATAAATCTAAGCTGAAGCTTTCCTAAAACTATCCCTATGTTATAATACAAACACTGAGACACTAAAAATTTAATTAACTTTTCCAAGGTCTTGAAATGTACATTCGTACATTTTTTTTTCCATCCATCTTAGATATTTCTTCTTTTTCTTTTTCTTTGACACTAGGGATGGAACTCAGGGGTACTCAAACACTGACCCATATCCCCAACCCTATTTTGTGTTTTATGTAGAGACAGGGTCTCACTGAGTTGCTTAGCGCCTTGCCATTGCTGAAGCTGGCTTTGGGAACTCACGATTCTCCTGTCTCAGCCTCCCACAGTACTGGGATTACAGGTGTGCGCCACCGCGCCCAGCTAGATATTTCTTTAAAGCAAGGCTAAAAGATTAATGTCTACTGACTAACAATTACAACTCATGTCACATGACACACATTATACATTTACCTTCTGTTAGATTCCTAACAGCATCTTCATACTTCTTCTCTTGTAATGCTCTAATGCCTAAGCCAATGAGGCCTGGACCACTTTTTGAATTCATTTCCACTAGCTTACAACAATACAGCTGTCCCTCATCAGTAAGATTTCCTGGAATTAAAAGAAAAAAGTCATTAGTATACATACACCAAGTATCTAAGTACCAAATCCTATGTACTTAAATCTCAAGTTACCATACACATCCTTTACTATATCCTGATTCTAGGAATTCAGAACTTAAACCAGAAAATACAAAAATATTAATATTTCATAAGGAAAGCTATACTTTCATATTCTTAAATATTGGAAGTAAAAACCACTTTCTCCATAGACACTGAGGTCATACTAAAGGGTTTCAAACAAAACACCTATAGCTACTTGTTAGTATGATAAATTACAGAGCATATAGCTTGCCAAGTCTCTCTTTCCTATTCACAATTTTAGTTACTAAATGAAGGAACTCCTGTCAAAGGAAGATATCTTCATCAATTTCTCTCTATGGGCAACAATGAACTGAAAAAAACATGACAGCCAGATCCAGTGGAATTTTTCAGCATCCTAAAATCATATGACAGTGGACTACTCATCTGAACACTGAATAAAAACATGGAACAAAGACATAGTATTCCTAAGTTTACAAATTCAGCAGTACCTTTCCACATTTTTCTAAAACTATCTTTTTTCTATGTATTAAGCTTATGTAATAATCATCCAAAGCCTACATGTATTTTAAAATTTATTTTGGTAAAATAAGTTAGTTTAGAAAGTGTTATGTATTTTGTTTTATTTCCATTTTTGCCAGCCTCTAACAGTATCAGGACTACCATTTCCAGAAGAGCACAAAAATAATAATAATAATAATAATAATAATAATGTGATTTCTGTCTTTAGAATTAATGATAAATAGCATTCACCACTTTAACAAATTGTTCTATCACATATAGAAGTTCTTAAAATAATTAAGACAGACTATAAAAGCAATAAATATGGGGAACAAATAGAAACAATTTATCTGAAAAAAATACCTGATGCTTTAATATCTATGTAAAACATATGCCCCTAAATCATATACGGAACCACTGTTTCAGTCACAGATGTCAAAGGTAAATTCTTTGCATAATACCATTTAGTTTATATATTTCAAATTTTTCAAAACCAGATGCACACCAATGTATAATCTGGAATATATTACATAATGATTTTTAAGTCCAAATTATCACCAAAAATAGAATTCATAATGGCTGAAGAATTGACACTTTAGTACTATTTGGCAAAATAAGAAAACAAATTGGAGCCAGGCACAGTGGTGCATGCCTATAATCCCAGCAGCTCAGGAGGGTGAGGCAGGAGGATTGCAAGTTCAAAGCCAATCTCAGCAACTTAGCAAGGCACTTAGCAACTTAGCAAGACCCTGCCTGTAATAAAATATAAAAAAAGGGCTGGAGATGTGGCTCGGTGGTTAAGCACCTCTAGGTTCAATCCAGAAAAAGAAAGAGAGAGAAAGAGAAAGAGAGAGAGAGAGAGAGAAATTGGAAGAAATACTAGTTTGATTAGTAAGCCAGTAAAAAAATAAAAGCTTGCTATTATTATGCTTCCAGACATGAATTTCCTCCCCTGAATATTATCACTTCCACAAACACGAATTCCAGAGATAGATTCACCTAGCCCCATACCCTATATATCCTTCTAAGCAAGGCAGTGGTTTTTTCCTTTCTATCCAGTGGTTTTGCATAAACTAGATGCTGTCTATACCAAGCATCAGAATTACCTGAAGGACTTATTAAAATACAATATGCTGAGCCCCACTCTTAAAGTTTCTGATTCAGTTGGTCTGGTGAAAGACGTGAGAATTTGCATTTCTAACATGTTCTTAGGTGATACTGATACAGAGATCATACTTTAAGAAGCATGAATCTAGAATATTTGCTAGTATCATATAACACCTTCATTATTAGTTTTATAACAGATATGTCCTGCCTTTGTTGCCTCTGTAACTAAATGAGAACATCTAGAGAGTAGAAACTAGCATAGTTTTTTATATTTTGCAGGTACTCATTAAATATGATGATCCTTTAAATATACCATCATGAATTGATGCTCAAAGAGACTTGTTAATAGGTAATAACTGAAAATTACTAAAGAAACCATTCTAAAAAAGAAAAATAGCTATAAAATTTTACCTTTGATTTCTACCTGAGTCAAAACTCTTACTCCTTAGAAATATAATTCATGACAGACTACCTCTGCAACATAAACTGTCTAAATTAGAGAAAACACCAGGGATGAAAAGAGGGAAAGTCAATCATGCATCTCTTCTATGATTATCTAGGATACCCAAAATTGCACATGGGTAAACAAAGCATGGGTAGGTAGTTTCCAAAAGACTGAGATGAACAGGTACAACTTTTAGAACAGGGAAAACCTTCTTCACATATTCCCTTTGCTAATGCCTGGAAGCATAATTATAGAAACAAATGAGATTTCAGGAAAATATGTTCATGTTTAATTCTGGTACATATTCTTTACATGTGACCAAGTGGCATTGAGAAAAATTATCTATAGTGTTCTCAAAACTAGCAAAGTAATAACAACAATAATGATTCTGTTTGAAAAGACAAGGAATATTCCAGCTATTCCAGCTTCAATCCTTGATCCTTCTTTTCTCTATACTAATTTTTGTTGAGAATTGTAGCTAAATAAATATGTTTAGGGAGAATGAAAAGAGAAAATAGACATCGTTGTTTTTAATAGTAAAAAATTTATTTAACATATGTACTCTTTTTAACATTTAGAGGATTTGAAGGTTTTATGTGTATCTATAAAACATCGATTTTTTTAAAACTATAAACAAACAGAAGGAAGATCAGTAGAGTTGAGGAAGGGGAGCAGGGGAGGGAGGAAGGGAGAGAAAAAGTACTGGGGACTGAAGTGGAGTACATTATATTCCATGCATATATAATTATGTCAAATGAACTACAATTTTATGTATAACTATAATGCACTAATAAAAACATTTCAAAAAACAGTTTAACCGTATTATTTTTATTTCTCCAAAGGTGAGCCAGACTTGAGGCTGATAAATACCAAACTCCAAGGGTATATGAAGGATGTTCTGAAGGTTGGATGCTATGGTAATACCTGCAGAATTCTGTTTCCTGAATTTTACTAAACAAAAAAAGAAAAGGTAGAATTTCTTAAAGAACTATTTCATTTCTGACATAACAAAGAAATTGATCATAACTACGGACTTTTTCTTTTAAATAAACCTTGCTTGAGAGGAAAAAATTTTAAAAGTACATACAATTTGATGGCACTCATTTCTTTTAAGTTCATCTGGATTTTCTAATATTTCTAGAGCACAAAATCTTAAAAGCTCTTTTCTGCTTGTATTTGAACTTGAAGAACCAAGGTTTGTTATCCTCTCCCATTTCAGCAACAAAGCAAAATTAATCAAAAAGGTCATTTAGCATGAAAAAACATTTCAACTGATGACAACTGTGAAAGCTATTTGCCACTTGTTACATGAAGCTTTACAAACTGACTCATGTTGAAAATGAATCTTTAAGTCTCAACATGCAAAGCAAGACAAAGGAGAATGAAATGTATTTGTTTCCAGTGGAAGAGAACCCAATGATTAACTGCTGTAGAGCAGCAAATTCTGCAGATACTGAAGTACTCTGGGTGAGGAAGGGACAGAGATTTAGAGACTCAGAGATTTTCAAAAGTTCTTAATTTTCAGAATACAAAATATAGAAAGTTTGACTTAGAAGAGCAATAAAAAGAAAAAAAAGAAATCATCATGCATGCCCTACTACCCTGTAGTAATTAACTACTAAGATTTCATCCCCAAATAATGCTTTATCTTAGAATAAAACTTGAACTGTACATTGTAAAAATTCTTGCAACCAACAGTTCAGTAAAGAATTCTCCCTTGATTTTGCCATATTTGTAAATATTTATCTATTCACTTTTCTCTACCATGATATAGACCTGTTTTCTTTCTATTCTACAAAATAGTCATTCAGAAATCCTCTTTAAGAATGATTTTTTTCACTTAAATCAATACAATTTTAATCAATTAGCATAATCCCTTCACTCTCTCTCCTAGAGCACTTTGTCAGCTACTAAATTCATATGCAAAACTGTAGGCTATTTGTTAATTCTATTTCTTCTATTATTTTGCAGGCTCTCTGGAATATATGGGCCATGTTTACTTAACAAATCCACATTAAAAGTACATTTATGATTATTGAGAAAGCATTCAATCAGTCTTCAAAAAAGAAATTTCCAAGTATTTACTTGTACCATTTGGTATGTAGGCAGGCCAAGATTATGGAAATAGTACAAAGCACTAATAGCTCAATGAGATTGGAGAGAAAGAGTGAACACCAGTCATTAATTTCTTCATAGCAACTATAACAGAAAAAGGAGTGGCGAGGTGGGTCCCAAAGGTCATACATTAAAGAAAATCATCCCACTTATCTTTCGAACACATTGGGTCTCAAGTTAAAATGTGAAAAAAACTGGGTGATTTTGGAATTAAGTTTCCTAACAGAGGAAAAATACACGCACATGAAAAATCCATACACATGATCCTTGCACTGATAGTCTCCTAGTATACCTCATCCTCTTTGACCTTGACACAACATTTATAATGTTCAGTAGTCCTTTTCTCTTGAAATGCTCCTGCCAGGTGACACTATTCCAATTCTTCTACTCCCATAAAAGCTTATTATACCTTTTGCACAATTGTTTCTCCTTGCTTTAAATGCAGCAAGTTGAATTCTTGACTTCCTTTTCTTCTTATACCTGCCAATTAACTACTTCTTCCTATTTCTTTCCATCATTGTAATCTAAGTTCCACTTCAATTACTTTGATTTAAAAAGACAGTCTCATAATTATATCTCTTAATTATAAAATCAGTTGCTTAGTCTGTTATGACAGACCTTAGCAATCTTTCTCAACTGCTCTTTCCTTATGTTTTACTTCCCATCAGGATCTCCCAACTAACCCTCTGTTCTCATCTCCCCTTCTCTGTCCTTTTCCTCTCTTTCCTTTCTTCTCTTCCCTTTCCCTTCAAACCAGTTGGCATTGCCCAACTTAGCCTTTTTGCCCTTTAGTTCTCTCTAATGTCATCTACTCCACTTCACTTTCACTTACATGAAAGATTTTTCCAACCTATGTGTCTAGCTTTGTTATTGATCTCACATCTCTCACTAACTTAACCTTTCACACAAACCATCATTCCATACTGGGCCAAACTTTCAGGAAAATTAAAAGCTAATACTACTTTCCTTTCTTTTACCTCTAAGAATCACTTTCATTCTTTTTTTCATTCATGGTTTCCTTTCTATTACCCCTTTTGTGCTCCTAGTTCATTCACTCCTATTTTCAATCTACTTGCTCTAGTTTATCTTCTATACAATCTATTCTGTATACCATGTTAGTTTAAGCCCTTATACCTTATCAATTAACTCACAATGATACTGTTTTCTCGAGGTACTAAAAAGTGCTCTTGCAAGTCTATTACTTTATTTCCTTCCTTTGATGCCCAGAAAAACATAAACTGTATCTTACATGTACATGGTAAGCACTAAAACATTTGTTGATTGACAGCAACATCACTCCCACACAATCACATTCCTCTAGGACACACAATATAATAAAGAAGAAATTACCTGATTCAATTAAATGCAAACAAAGCACTTCTAATGGATACTGTATGGTGGGATAGATGTTTATCATTCCTTCACAGGCCTTCTTCAACCTAGCAGTCTCATGAGGAAACTTGAAAATACAAAAGCAAAATAAACTAAACTCCAATAGTGGTAAAATGCATTTGTGAACACTTTCCTGATAAGAAATAAAACTCACTTTAGAGATGTAAAAATCTACTTACTTTGGATAAACACTGAATAAAATGCCTATACAGTACTTGATGATCTTCACTAGGAATCTTATCTGATAAGCCCAGTGCATTCTCGAATGCAGTTAAAAGCTGAAACAAAGAAGGTATTCATGTATATACTTAAATGACAAATGTGATAAACAGTTGAATGTTTACGACTCCTTTATACAAACTTCAACTTCAAGTAGCCACAAACTTATCTTATTGTCTGGCTCTGGTAATTTCAATGAGAGCGGAAAAACCAAAGTACATATAAGTTTTATAATGTATTTTAACTCCAACCCACCAGCAGACTTCACTGAACTAGTAAGTGAAACTATAAATTAACAATATTTTTCATTAAATTAACAAAACATGGGGCTGGGATTATGGCGCAGTGGTAGCGTGTTCGCCTAGCACGCATAAGGCACTGGGTTCGATCCTCAGCACCACATAAAAATAAAATAAAGATATTCTGTCACCTACAACTAAAAAATAAACATTTAAAAAAAATTAACAAAACATACTTCCATTCTTTACTCTCTCCTACAAAGCAGTCAACCAGAGTAGTCCTATATGCTAGGATAGCTATTATTGTTCACATGATTTTGAAATCATCTCTTCTGAAATCATTAACACATTCTTCGAAACATCTCCAGTAGTAGCAAATCTTCAGCCTTTAAAAAACAATTGTGGAGCTGGAGTTGAGGCTCACTCGTAGAACGCTTGCCTGGCACATGTGAGGCACTGGGTTTGATTTTCACCACCACATAATAAATAAATAAATAAAATGAAGGTATTGTGCTCTTCAACTAAAAAAACATAAAAAAACCAACTGTGTATGGAGTTTTGCTTCTGGCAAAAGAAAGAAATATGACTGAACTGTAATAAAGTAATTTCTCATACAGTATTAACTGACTTTGAAGAAAATTCCAAAAGAGGCCTTCTAAATAAGTCTTGCTCAAGAACAGCAGTACTAAAATCCAAAGAAAGCACTTTATAATCATTTATTTGGTTATATAAATTCTACATCTTTTAATGAATATTCATGATTTAATTTTTAAAAAAATACTAATGAAGTTATTATCTCAAATTTTCTTTGTTAAGTATGATATAAAGGCTTCATGAATAAATAAAATTTCATTGCTCTGAAAAAGTTAATGGTCTTATAAAAATGAAGATTAACTAAAAGTCAAAACTGATGGTTTTTAAAAACTAGTAGTGAAATTATTCCAAATGGAAAATGATAGCTTTTTTCCTGAACACTCTTAACTCAAGATGAAAATAAACCCCCTTCAAAACTTTGATTCTATTTTTAACAGCTAGAAATTAATTCTTAAAATTATTAGGGGGTCTGGGGTTGTGGCTCAGTGGTAGAGCGCTTGCCTAGCATGTGTGAGGCAATGGGTTCGATTATCAGCACTGCATATAAACAAAGTCCATTGACAACTAAAAGAAATATTTGAAAAAAAACTTTTAGGGATTAGGAAGGACACAGGGGAGGAGAAGCTGGAAGAACAGTGATTGGATATGATTACTGCATGTTGTGCGCATATATGAAAAAAGATCACACTAAACACAAGTCATATGTGTTAATGTACAAAAAGTTTAAGTATGTGATGTACAATTTGCTCCTAACATACACAAAGCACTGTGTTTCTTCCCTAGCACAAGAAAGAATCAGGCAGGCAAGCAGGCAACAGTTAGGCTCTGTGGTAAATGCCAATAGTCTCAGCTACTTAGAAGGGCCAAGGCAGTGAAATCACTTGATCCCAGGAGTTCAGGGACAGTCTGGTCAACATAGCATAACAAGCAGGGCAAGATGGCGGCGTAGAGAGAGGCACCATCCAGTCTCACCAAACTAAAGATCAAAATTTTGCGACAAAAATTTCTTCCACTCAACTTTTCCGCAGTAAATTACAGCCATCATCACAGAAAATTTCACTTTCGCGTGTAAGCAGCGCAAGCGGTCTTCGTCAGAGCGCGTCTCCAGCAGCAGCAGCTGCAAGCGGCCGCGGGGCGGTGTGACCCCCACGGCTCAGCAGAACTCACCTCGGGCAGGAACTGCGTCTACTCGAGAAAATTGGCTCCAAAGCCCAATCAACCACACAGGATCCAAGCAAGCTCACGTGGTCCCACGACCCCAGCCGTCAGCCACTGGGGAGCACGCCAGCGAAGGCAGCGCTACAAAGGAAGATTGGGACCGCACCAGTTCTGCTCCAGAGTGCAGGGCAAAGAAAGCAGCGGAGGGAGCAGATCTGCCAAAAGGAACTTCCACAAGGACACAGACAACAGGAAATTGGAGTAAGCTACTACGAGCCTCTGGGAGTATAATCGAAGTGGGACACTGGAAAACAACTCTGTATAATCTTCCACGCAAGGCTTCGCCAGTGAACCAGAAATTAACCAGGTTGGGACTCACACACGAAAAACGAGCCGAGTAAGTCCAGCAAGCAACGAACAACGCCACCTACTGGAGGTGAAAGGAAACATACCTGTCTATTCACTTTGAGACTGTTCTTGTATATTGATTGTTTGTTTGTTTTTTGTTTTGCTTGTTTGTTTGTCTGTTTGGGGTTTTTTTTCTTTCTTTTTTCTTTCATCTTTTTTCCTCTCTCCCTTTTTACTTCCTCCCTTTTTTCCTTCTATGCTCTTCCACTCTCACTTTGCATTTTATCCTTTATCTTTCTCTCCCAATATTTCTACTGTTTAATCTTTTTGCTTTATTTCTCTGTTCTTTCCCATCTTTCTCTATCCTCCCCTCGTTTCTCTCCCACTCCTCCTACCCTCTAATCCCCAACAGTTGTGAATCCAAAGA
>PVHX01006429.1:0-100849 GCA_004024805.1 Geosciurus inauris
ATTTGTGGTTCCTTTTCTCTGTTCTCTCCTTTCTCAAACTTTTCCTCTCATTTCTTAACTTCTGTGAATCAATTCTGCCCTGTGCATCTTCAAGCCATGAGACTGTTGGTAAGCTATGGAGGTAAGAAACTCATTCATTCTTATACCCTTGGTCCAAGTATTGACTCTTTCCGTTTTTGCCTGGTTTTGGTTACTCTCTGACTCCTGCAGATAACTGTTTTGTATATCTTGTACAGAGTTTACATTTAGTATCTGAAAGAAATTTATATCAACAGGAGCTACTCTGTCATTATCAGGGAACCCCCATGCACTTTTTAAAATTTCTTTTTTAATAAATTTATTTATTCTACTTAGGTATACACGACAGCAGAATGCATTTTTATTCACTGTACACAAATGGAACACAACTTTTCATTTCTCTGGTTGTACATGATGTAGAGTCACACCATAGGTGTAGGACTTTTTTGGGGTCATATTTTGGATTCATCAGTTTACACTGTATTCTATAAAATACCTCCTCTCAGTTTTCTAAGTGATTAAGTTAATGCTGGTTTTCTGCCCACCTATTCATTATTTTTGTAGCCAATATTTTGATTCCCAAGATTTCTAATTGGTTCTTTCTCTCTCCTCTCCTCTCTTTTGCAGATCTTTTAAAAAATTTTTTTATTTTTTCTTTTTAGTTGTACACAATAGTAAAGTTTATTTGGACATGTAGTACATACGTGAAGTATAACTTCCTATTCTTGTGGTTGCATATGACTGGTCATGTATTCATATATGAACATAGGAAAGTTATGTCCAATTCATTCTACTGCCTTTCCTATTCCCATTCTCCTTCCCTTCCCTTCATTCCCCTTTGTCTAATCCAATGAACTTCTATTCTTCCCTTTTCCCACCCTTATTGTGTGTTAGTATCTGCATATCAGAGAGAACATTTGTCCTTTGGTTTTTTGGGATTGGCTTATTTCACTTAGCATGATAGTCTCCAGTTCCTTCTCTTTACTGGAAAATGCCATAATTTCATTCTTCTTTATGACTGAGTAATATCCCATTGTGTATGTATACCACAGTTTCTTTATCCATTCATCTGTTGCAGAATACCTAGGTTGGTTCCATAGTTTAGCTATTGTGAATTGAGCTGCTATAAATATTTATGTGGATGTGTCACTATAGTATGCTGATTTTAAGTCCTTTGAGTATATGTCAAAGAGTGGAATAATGAAGTCAAATGGTGGTTCCATTCCAAGTTTTCTGTGGAATTGCCATACTGCTTTCCAGGGTATGCAGATCTTTTTTGCAGATCTTAATCATACAAATTCTAACATCTTTTTCTGTCCTGAGTAAGTCCGTTACCTTAGTTTTCATTCTTCTGTTTGATTAGCACTTCCCACATATTTGATTGTTTTAAATACTTTCTTTCCCTTTTCCGATATTCAGTGTCTACTGGCCCACTCTTTTTGAATGTTACTTGGGAGGGATGTTTGGGAGACACCACTATGCTGATGCCTTGTCTTGGGGTTGAAATGAAGAAGCCATACTATAAACTTGAATTATGTCTTTGACAAAAATCTGAAAGACCTTAAAAGTAGATATGTGAATTGTTTCAGTGCAAATGGAGTCTCGAAAGTACATATCTAGAAAAATATCTGAAAACCTCAACTTTTACCTATGCTGGGAAAATGGTACTGACACAAAAGTCCCCGAAACTAGGATATCCAAAGATCAGGATGGACTTCTGAGAAGGAAAGCTCTGGCCTTTGACCAATGACCTTTCGTATTTAGTACCACCACATGCTTTAATAACCCAGTTGTAGATGGCATTGAATTCCCTAACCCAGGAACATAGGAGGCTTCATGTGGCCATATTGGGCCTGGCTGAGCAGAGGTGAGGACCCGAGGATGTAATTGGCTCCCACTCTCTACCCTGGCAACATCTGTGCCTTTCAAGAACTGAGATACAATGGAACTAAAATGGATGTTGGAGCTGAATGTCATCAATGGCAACCTGTGGGAATGGCATTCTCTCTCTTGGCCTGGTTTCCTGGGGCATACTGCTGGGCCTAATTTCTGTGCTCACTTATTCTGCTGGGACTGCACACCTTTAAGACTATGAAAAGAACATCGGCAGTGTCGGATGCATGGAAAGCCACTCACCGCACTGATGCCACTCTCTTGTAATATGGTATTTCCCCCAGGATAGCATCTAATTGCCACTTGAACGAACCCACTGTCTTTCCCTCAACAGCCTTGCCCAGTAGGCCATTGCAAACATTTATTATTCTTTGAGTGACAAAGCTCTTCCCATCTGTCTCTTCTGAATTTGTTTTTTTGAACTTCCACTTCTGCCCCTATTCCTGTCATGGAGGCAATATCAAAAGTAGCAACATGCATTGATATTACCCACTCTGCTAAAGATCTTGTGTACTGCTGTCTACCCTTCAATGTCTTTTTTGAAGTTAGAGAGATTGAAGATTTTTTTCCCCAACCTTTCAGGAAGTTGCACAATTTTCTCAGGAAATTAGCATGAGAGAAAATATTTGCTAACATCTGACTTCCCTTCAACCAAACCTACCTGCTTTGGAAAAACTACTGGAGGAACACATTTCCAGAAGGTTCATTTTTGGAGACAAAACGGTTGTCTTATTTCCTTGATTATTGTTTAATGCATTCAGAAGAGAGGGAAAAAATGTCAAATGAGTATTTTAATGATTTGAAGAAGGATCTGAAGCAAGAGGAAGGGAGCCCTGAAGGAGTCAAGTTCCCACCCGATAGGCTGATTAAGGGTATGTGGTGTGGCCTTGGATACTAGGCCAAGACCTGTCCTGTTATATCTCCTTACATCCTAACAGCTCCACAGAATAGGCCTGAGTATCTTCATTTTCTTTTTATAGATGAGGGATCTGAGGCCAGACAGAGATCACAGTGACAATGGCTTCCATTGCTGAGCCCTCATGAGATGCCAGGCAGCTGCGTCCCCCATTTGTGTAGGTCTCACTTGGTCCTCATCACAGCTCATGTGGTGGTAGCTCATATTACCAGAGCTGACTCTGATAGCCTCTGTTTGCAGTTTTCTTATGCTTGCTTTGATTATTATCCTCTTATCATGGGCTTTCTTGCTTGCTTGATTTCTGTGGATGCCTTCAATCTTTTCCATCCTCCAGTGCACTGAGAGGCTGAGTAAAACCTTCAATTTCAGAAGTCCTTGATGTCCATTTCTTCAGGTCAGAAGGGTTGGTCTAGTATTCTCTAGTTGGAGCTTTTAAAAATCCCTAATGTCAATAATCTTGGCTGTCTTGGCTACCTACCCTTTCAAGTTGGGACACTTGATCCTTGCTGGCTATTTAGGGTCCTCCTTCTCCTTTATCTCTGGTTAGTTTGGGGCTGGACATGGGACCCATAGTTAATCAGAATCTTCTAAGTATTTCTCTAATAGATCCAACAACAGGATAATCTTCTCCTCTTGGGTTTATATTTTGTGTGAATATGAATACAGGGCAGGTAGTTGTTCTTAGTTCTTTTTCTGTTTCTACAACAGAATACTTGAGACTGAGTAATTTATAAAGGAAAGAGGTTTACTTTACTCATGGCTTTGGAGACTGGGAGGTCCAAGAGCATGGTGCAAGCACCTGCCCAGCTTTTGGTGAGGGTCTCCTGCTGCTTCAACTCAAATTGGGAAGCAGATGGGCAAGGGGGAGACCTATGCGGAAGAGACAAATGTGAGGTGGACTTGCTTAATGACATCCTGCTCTCACAGTAAACAATCCACTCCTGTGAGAGTGAGAACTCACACAGGCATTCATCTGTTTGTGAGGCTCCACCCTCATGACTTAAACACCTCCCACTAGGCTCCGCCTCCCAGCACTACTGCCATGGGGAACATGAGCTTTGGTGGGGGACAAACCATATCCAACTGTAGCAGTTGACAATTTATTTCTTTGCCACAGAAAGAAAATGTATCTACAGATTAAATTTAATGCTGAAATATAGACAAAGATTTGACAGTATCATTTAAGCCTTTGAATCCAGCCATCTTTAAAGGCAGTCCAACCCCTGGACTTTCTAGTTACAATGGCAAATAAATCTCTCTTCTTTCTTAAACTGGTTCAAATAATCTGTCACTTGTAACCAGTAAACTGGTTTTGTGGAAGGAAAACAACAAAACTTTGATTAGTGTCTGTCCATTACCATGGTGTAGCTGCTGCCCATGATAGCAGATGTCAAGTGGCCCAGGTTTAACAACCAACTTGAAAAACTTAATATTTGACAATTGGCTTTTGTGAGCAAGTATCAGCCAGCTCCAGCCCACCACAGCTTGGAACTTAGAGTCCCAGTGAATTGGTTCCCTGTGGAGACACTGAGGTGAGAGAAGTGGTCATTGGGCCACTTGGGTGGCCTGCTGCTGTCCCTTCTGCATCCCAGAAAGTGCTCAGCCCTCCATGGGCACCCGTGGCTGGGAGGACAACACACTTTTAGTTCGAGGCATTAACACTTCTATGATCGTGGTGTTCTGGGTGTGGTTGGAGCCACGCCCTGACCCACAGTCTGCCCACAGGTGTGCACGTGTAATACAATCCCCGCTCCACAGATGCACAGGGGAATCTGCGCTGCCCCTCGCCCTCCCGTTTGGAGCATGTGCTTTGTGCACCAGTAGGGCTGGGGCCACTCTCCGTCCTGCATGTGGGTCTGGAGGGCCCTGGGACTTTTCTGATAGTGCAGTGACCTCTGCCTTGTGCAGGATCTGGGATTCCAAGGGGAAAAGGGCCAAGGGGGCAGGGAGGAGACCATGGAGACTGTTTCATAGATCAACTTGTTTTCTCCTCTCGTGCCCCACCCTCCACTTCTACTTCTGCTCCCTTGTGTTTTTTCTCCTGGCTTCATTTTCTTTATCATCTCTGACACTCAGTTTCCACATTTGTGGAATGAGGATAGAGTGCTCAACTCATAAAGTCCTGGGGAGGACTGTACCCCCACCCCGCCTGCTGCATCCCAACTTACCTTTCCCTGGCCTTCTCACCGGCTCTTGGTAACTGGCTGCTCCTTTAAGTTGCTGTCACAGCCCAATGGGTCCTGAGCGCTGGGATGGAAATCTTTTAAATCCCTTTTCAGGTTTCTAGCTGATGCCCTTTCCTGTTGATATTTGTGGATTCTGACTTGGTTTTTTTTTGCAGCAACGTCATCTGATTGACCTATTTCCTGAAGATGTTTCCTTGGGTCCCACAGATGGTGAGGAAGGGGAATTGCTGCTGACCGAGCCAGGGACCGGGCTCCCTCTGAGCTGCAGCAGGAACCCGTTTCCACCAGGGCGGTGACTCACCCATATTAATTGCACCACAATTATCCTGGGGAGCCTGAGTTTCCTCTTGATGTCTCCTGTCTGGTTTCCTTTTGACCTGCACAGCTGTCTAATAGAGATGGCTTTTGCGATTTCTTAGTTAATGCGGTTCATTATTTCCAGCACTGCCTCCTGCCTTCGGTGGCTGGAGGTCTCCCTACTCTGACTTGGAGACTTTTATGAGTTGTTCTTCAATCGGGGCTCGGCGCTGCCTGCATTGTCTGTGGGAGAAATTTCATTTGCAAATCAGAAGAAGTTCACAGAGTGTGTGGCGGTGTTGCTGCACGAGACGGTGTTTTCATCTTCCCCGCATCTCTCCCTAGTCACCTCCACATGCCTCGGTTGAGGAGGAAGAAGTCCCTGACTCCCAGACCTCCATGAGCACCACGCAGACCGCAGGGCAGTAGGCAGGGATTTGTTTGCTCCTCAGCTGCGCTAATTATCTGCAGAGGGCTGCAGAGCCAACGGAGTCTCTTCTCTCGGCATCGTGCCCCACACTGGGTCATGCCAGAGACCCAGACGTCTGGAACCCTAGAAGCTTCTGATGTCAACTGTCTTTAGGAAATTACAAAAATCAAACCAACTCACCTAAAACTTACTATTCCCCTCAAAACTCAGCATAGGCTTGGATGGCTCAGGGAAGTTTCTGTGGCTCACAAGCATCCTTTATAAGCTGAGGCCAAGCACAGTCCTGAGCAGTCTGTTTCTTGTTCAGTAACTGCTTTGCAGATTCAACCAGCCAGTTGCTATCGAGCACCGAGCATCCTTAACTCTGCCAGGAATCAGGTGGGGAGGGGTCATCAAGAAGGAGAGGAGAGCACTATTATCTTGAGGTTCACTGTCACAATCTGGAATGACAACCAGCCTGGATATAAGGAAAGAAAGAGGAAGATCCTTGGGGACAGAGACAAACCTGGAAGAGGTGCCCTGATGACCCAGAGAGGGAGGACCCCAGACCCTCTGGCACCAGAGAGGAACAGCTCACAGTGCCCACCAGAGGCCACCCATTTCTACACCACACAAGGGCCAAGATATTTGAGAGGAGACAGACAGGAAAAGAGTTTGAGAGAGGTCGAGCATCAACGGTGGAAGATCATGGGGGCAGTTGGAGGGTTTGATGGGGTGACCAGGGAGCAGTGGTCAGACTCCCAGTAAAGTTGGTGAGGAAGGGAGGGATGTGGGTCGCTCTGGGATCAGGGGTACAGAGGCCCACACATCCCTGGCAGTCCTGGAGACCCTGATGTAAGCCACCTAGACTCGGCTATGTGTGCCAGGGTTCAGTGGAGCAACGGACAGACCGAGTTCCTATAAGAGGATCTGTGCGCCATGCTCAGAATTAAGCCTTCAGCCATCTGGAAATTCCTGACATCTAGACCAACCCACCTCCCAGTGATGAGGAGTCATTAAGCTGTGCTCCTGAGAATAGGGTCCCTACCTTCAGGGGCTAGCATTCAGTTAAGAGTACTAATCAATGCCATATGATGGCTTATCAGTCACAGTCATTGAGTGACATGTTCAGCCCTGTGTTGAACATTTTATTTGCATTGTCAGTCATTTTCATAAAACTTCATAAGGTAGGTCTTGAGCTGGCTGTCAGAGAAAGAGGTAATAAAGGGTAGATCGCCTCAGAGGATTTCCTTAAGGGGATGAGGACTCAGAGAAGGGTAGGGGTACTCGAGGGTCAGCTTGTGGTACATCCACACTTTGGTTTTCCTCCCAAACAGGGAAGATGCCCGCCCCCCCCCCCCAGCGTGTGTTTGAGCCACTACCCAACTGATGGTTTCCGTCAGTCCTTCCTACACACAAGAAATCAATCGCAGTTCTCTAGCATAGTGAGTGAGAAAGAAATAACAAGGGTTATAAAAGTGCTCCTGCTGGCTAGGCTTCAGGAGCTAAAAGAAAAAAAATCCTTGCACACGGAGCTCTGAGGCTTGATAATGTTGGACTGAAGTCCAAGTTGAGATGACTCTTGGGAGTAGAAGCCTGATAGCAGAGGTCAGTGTGAGTGCGCTGGCCATGCTGGTGTCCATCTCTAACAGCTGATGCTTCCTAGCCCAAGGCCCAGGAGGTGCTGTGTTTGAGTAATGACTATACATCTATTTCTTAGGTTTCAAGAATGAGGATGCACTTTTTTCTAGGGACAAACCTCCTTAGAAAACCTTGATTGCAGTCTTTGTATTCTGGGGTCAATATTGCTAAGGATCTCTTGAACTTGCTAACAAGGAGAGGGCAGAGGTGAGGAGCAGGCTTCCTCTTCTGAAGAATGAATAAATACAGATTGTTTGAGGTACTTCTCTTTAAGCTAGTTCCCTGCAGAATTATTAAAAAAAAAAAAAAAAAAAAAAGATACACCAAGACATCCAGCATGGCCACTTCGGGCATTTAGACTGGTTATTACTGACCCTTTTAGCCATAGAACCTGAGTGTAGGAGACCCTGATAAAGGCCCATGGTGCCTGGGCTAAGAAAGGAGGCCATCCTGGGGAGGGACAGAAGGTGGACAGGACAGTTCCAGTAGGAAGCAGAGTGGGCCCTGTGCCACAGTGGAGGCTCAAATGAAGAGAAAGTCACATCCAATTGGTAGGAGTCAGTGGACAGGGGACAAAGCATACCATCAAGAGAGGCTTGGAGGAAAGAGGAAACTTTGAGATGACACCTGAATGTTGGCAAACCTTCTTTTGTTTACTGTTTTATAGATGATTATTTATAGGACTTGTAAATTATAGAAAGGAACATGTTAATTATAGAAAATATTAAAAAGTATAAAGAAGAAAATTAAAGTACTCATGATCCTAGCACCCAGAGAGAATACAAGTAACATTTCAACATATATCCTTCTAGAATTTTGTCTCTATGTATGCATGTCTATATATTCACACATGCATGCACATTTCACAAATTTGGGCTTATTTTGAATAAATACTTTTGAATCTGACTTAATAAAAGAATGGGTTTCCACATTTTATGAGATATTTTTCAAAGACACTATTTATAAAGGCATTCTCTGCTTGTGTAATAATTTAACTGTTTTCCAATTAAACATTCAGTTTGTTTCTATTTTCTCACAATTATGAATACTCTTTTGCTGAACCTTCTTATACATAAGTTGAATGGAAAGGTTTTTGCTCTGCAGAGATGGGGGTGAGGGTGGAGATGATAGGTAGAGGTGTTCCAGAAAGAGCCCTCAGTGAGGACAAACAGGTGGAGGAGGAAAGCTTAGGAGTTCAGGAGGAGCAAGCCAGGCAGATTGGCTAGAGCGCAGGTGCATTTGGGGGACAGGCAGAGGCAGGCTGTGGAGGACCATGACTGGCTGGCTGAGAGGTGTGCCCTTAGTGGAGAAGGGATGGGCAACCACTGATGGGTTCTGAACAGGTTCAGGACAGAGTCACGGAAGTGCTCATATTGAGGAATGTGATATTGGTGTGAGAGGACAGTGAAGGGAGGGGGAAGAAACTGGAGCCTGGGAGATGGGTTGGAGCCTGGGCAGGAGTGAATGCCAGGGCCGTAGTGAGATCCTGCACTCCCGGGAGGGTGGCTGGACTGAAGGTTGGGGGGGGGGTGGCTTGGAGGCCATGACTCTGTGACTTAGAGGCTAGTGGGGAACATAGCCAGCGAAGACTGAGCCATTGATAGCCTTCTCACTTTGAGTTTTGGTAATGGGGAGAAGGGAGAAAACATGAAGACCTCAAAGCCCAGAATGGGTAGTGACTCGGGTAAACCTGTGACCTAGTTAGAGGTTAAGTCAGGCCAGAAGCCAGATGCTCTGTCTTCCAGTCAGGAAGCCATTAGCATGGCGGATGTTAGAGATCTCTGCTCCACGAGGATTAGACGCTGCCGTGCATCCTGGAGCCTGTGCCCTAGAGATCATCCTGAGGTGAACTCCTGTCAGCTGTGACTTTGGATCTTTTTTTTTTTTTTTTGCTTATTGGAACATGGGTTGGACACTGTCCGTGTTTGGGAAATGGGCAAAAAGAAAAAAAAAATCAAACTTCTTACTTTAATCTTCATACTTAGCTCCTCTCTAGGCCAAGTTGATTGGACAGAGTGGTGAAAGAGAGAGAGAGAAAAAATGAAATACACACACACACTCAACGCCAAACCACCCAACAAGAAAAGAACCCTCTTTTTGTCATTTCAAAGAATGGGCCAGAGATTTGCCTGTTTGCATGGAAAGCTCTCATTGGATCTCTCACACAGCTGGTCCCTGGTCCTTGGCAGTGCCTTTTCTCAAGGGCTGCTGGGCTGCTGGAGCACACAGGGCCATCCTAGAAGGCCACAGATAGTTTGTTCCTTTGGGTAGATGCCTTGTTGTATATGGATGCACAGTTCCTTTTCATCTCACATCTAAATTGTGGTTTTCCTCCCCTGATTGGTTTTGTGACATCAAACAGTTTTAACAATTTGAAAAATGAAGACCAGTATATAATAACAAAAACAAAAATAAGCAAAAGAATAACAAAAAAACAAAATAAAAACATAAAAAAAGCCCTCACCTGATCTCTCTAGCATTTCATTGCTGTTTTGGAAATTGAGAGCTGTGCGTGGGATATTGGCGGCTAACAACCATGGAAATAAAAAATGATTTTTGATCTTGAGGCCTAATATTATTCATATTTTTTCATAGCCTCAAACAATGTCTTCAGATAATTCAGGTAAAGGCAAGCCAGAAACAAAACAACATCATAAAGGCATTATTATATACAGACACTTTCAGCTACGCTACACGCCTCACAGTGCCTTTGAACCCCGGATGATGAGAGGACTGGCTTGCACTCCTGGGGATACACTTGGAGCTGTTTTGACTTCAACAGAGGGTAGTGGAACAAAATTCTTTGGCTTTAGATACGTGTTTGTTGCTGGCTCCACAAAGCTCTGCCTCTTCTATGTTTACCATCCATCAGGACTCCATTTGGGAGACTGTGGATGGGCTGTGTCATGCAGGTGTGCTCCCCACCTGCAGTGCAGGGGCCTTGACCTTGGGGCCTGGCAGTCTGGGCCAGCTCTCCACGTGGGTGGGGATGCTGAAGCTGCGAAGGACAAGGCTTTCATCAAGAAGAATTTGGCAAGGGATCCTTTCCCAGCCCTAGTTTCTCCCAACTGACACTGGCCAGCATCACTGAATTGGATGAAGGGCTGAGGGCTGGGATGCACTTAGAAAGGACAGAGGGAGTGGAGGAAGGGAGAGGAAACTGTTCCCTTGGGAAATCACTCACTCCTTATGGAAACGATCTGTTCTCTGTTTTGAAGGTGTCAGTAATGTTGCAGCCAAAGAATGCGCCTCCCCCTCCTCCCCACCGCTCTCCCACCCCTGGGCCACATTGTGGATGGAGTTCCTCACCTACAGCAGGCTTGTGGTGTATCTATCTGTTTTGATTTCAAGTCTGGCATTTTTAAGCTGGTCTTCCCAGCTGCCAGGACCTCACTTTCCACAACATTGGCCACTATGGCACTCATTTGGTACCTACTGTACCGCCTATGATTGTCAGGCCTGGCTGGTAGAGCTGGTGGGGTAGTACATACCCTGATCTTTAAGTTGATTGCCAGCTGCAGATGTTAACTTGGTCTCCTCTTGTTTCTCTGCAGCATCTAAGCTTGGGCATGTGTTAATGTTTGCAGGTCAACTGATCATTCTTCCTCCATCCCACAAAGGAAGCAAGGCCTGAATGCAAAGGTGTGAGTCCGTAAAGCCAGCGTGGAAGGTAGGACATGCATTCTGGGAGTTATAACACACCCAGGGATGCAGGGATTTCCAAGGACTTTGTTGGCTGTGGTTTCTCTAGCCGACATGTTCTCTAGTGACGGTCTTTGCCTTGAAAAGCCAACACGTTCTCCACCATCTCCACTGAGAACCCTCCCGTTGTGTCCTGAACCCAAAACAGTTTTCTGTGAATTTCCTCTGTGTGTGAATTTCCTCTGTGCAAAAGTTGTCCCACACCGTAAGGCATCCAGATTCGCTCCCAAGCCTCGCTTTCCCTCCCCAGGGGCGTTCACACCTACATACCTTGGTTTTTCCTTGGGTGTCAATCATGGCTGTCTTGTACCATATGCAGTAATAACAGCGTGGAATAAGTCAGCCTGATGTGCATTAGCCTCTGAGAAGCCTGGGGGGTTTTGTAAAAAGAGAAAATGTTTTACCTAGACAGTGTCCACAAAGCCCTGGAAAAGCAAGAGAAACAGTTTCCCCCGCTTTTGCCCCATCCTGTCTTACTGAATGGGCCTCCACCATTCCCCCTGGTTCCCCCGTCCGTCCAGTGTGCATTGAGCCAGGACAGTCACTCACTGGAATCTAATTTCAGTCCTTTAAAGGTTAATTTATCCTTTTTCAGGCTATGTACTCATTTAAACCAAAATTGCCCAGCTACTAGCCTTCTTGATAGCAATTACATCCAACGAAAGCAAACTACTGAGCTTCATGTATTGGTAATGGCTTTTCTTTCTATATTTTTCCTTAGGGATAAAGTTGAATGGGGAAATTAGTCACATTAAGCTAGAAAAATAGTGAACAAAATACATATTTTATATTTAAAAAAATATCCTCCTGTTACCAATTATGGTCTTTATTAGAAACAGGTATTTTCACATTATGGAGCTTGTCTTTATATTAAACAGAGCAAACCCAAATGAATAGTTACTTAAGAGGATCTTTTTAATAAATACTCAAGTCCATTTTAATATCTAATAATAGTGGCTGCCTCAAGTATTCAAATTTTAGCATAACCAGCAGGAAAACTGTTTGATGTTTTAATTATGTCCCTGAAAATGCTGAATGGGTTATAAAAAGCAATTTAGAGAAAATAAAAAAAGGGATTTTTCTTTATTATTAGTGTTTTGGGGGAAAAGACATTTTCTACATCCCATTAGAAAACCTTTCTGCATTGTAAGAACACTATCTGCTGATAAAGTAGGCCAAGTAAGCAAAGGATTTGCATCTGTTGTAAGTGTTCTCATTTGGGGGAAAATTCTGGGGAAAAAAAAAAACTCTCAGAGGAAATATATTCCAAGGAGGGGGAGATATGGAAATTGAGCATGCCTTGGAAGAAAGGAAGAAAATCTTTTAATTATATTTAAAATTAGCCAGAACCTTGTACTTGTCCCAAAGAGATTCCTGGGAGGGTTGGAACTTTCTGATGAATGGCTGATGTAATCACTTCAAAAGCCCCACCTGGAAGTCTGGACCGGGGAGGAGGCTGTGGGGACATTCCCGGGCTAGATCTTGCTGGCCCTGGGTCATTCTTCTGGGCAGGAATCAGGAAAGCGGTCCCTGAGGAGAGGGAAGCAATGAGAAAGAAAGGCATTTCCAAGGAACGGAACCAGATGCACAAGCTACGGGGTTGCAAATGGGGCTCAGCAGAGGGAGAGAGGGCAGGCAGGATTTGGGGTTAACTCTTTCTTCCCCCAGAAGGTGGAAGCCCAGCCTGGTGGCGGCCTGGCCCTTGGGTGACCTTGAAGCCTTCTTCCCAGGGGCCAGATGCAAGGTACCATGAAGAACTAGGGGAAAGGATGCTTTCCCTGCATTCACTGCTCTTGGGGGTTGGGCAAGGAACCAGGGCTACAAGACAGAATTCCCCGCAGAGGTTCTGATCACTCTCCTCCTCCGCACCTCTTACCTCTTCTCATGCCCCTTCTTTCTCTCCGCCCTCTCCTCGTTTTCTTCCTTTCTCTTTTCCCGCCCCTTTTCCTTCTTCCAATCTCTTTGCCCAAATTGCATTCCAGACTAAACACCATCTTGCCCAGTCATCGAAATTCTTTAAAACCCCCCAGATGATGTGCAACAAAGTTAGAAAACCATGTCAGCATGGCCCAGATTTGAGAACTGTGTGGGGACTTGTGAAATGCAAATCTGGGCTGGGTCTGAACAAACTCAGCGATGCTGTTATCAGGTGGACCACACCTGAGTAGTAAGACGGAGTTTCTGCCATGTGTACTTCCTTATATTTCTGCCTTTTAAACTAAACAGTACAGAGTCACCCCTCAGCATCCACGGGGTGGGAGACTGATACCAAAAACCAGGGATGCTCAAGCCTCTTACCTAAAATGGTGTTGTATTTGCATAGAACCTATACACACCTTCCTGAATACTGTAAATCACGCCCGGATTACTTATAATATCTAGTGCAATGTGAATGCTGGGCCAATAATTGTTGTGCATGCTGTTTAGGGAATAGTGACAAGGGAGTCTGTGCCTGTTCCTGAGAGACAGTTTTTCTTCCAATGTTTTCAGTCCTTGGTTGATTAAATCTGAGGATGTAGAACTTGCAAATTTGAACCCTGAGGATACAAGGCCAATCATTTTTTAAATGATTAGGAGCTTAAGTGGTTCTCTTCAGAATAAGGCTTATTAGCCCAGTAAGTTGTATTTGTAGTGCAGATAGATTCTAGCCTTAGGAGACATTTTATTATTATTATTATTATTATTTTGGTACTGGAGATTGAACTCAGGGGTACTTGACCACTGAGCCACATCCCCAGCTCTATTTTGTGTTTTATGTAGAGACAGGGTCTCACTGAGTTGCTTAGCACCTCGCTGTTGCTGAGGCTGGCTTTGAATTCAGGATTCTCCTGTCTCAGCCTCCCAAAGTGCTGGGATTACAGATGTGTGCCACCGCGCCTGGCTTTATTCTGTTTTGCTAGAACATTGTTGAACCGAGTACCGCCCAGCTGCCTCGTTGTTGGGTATCATGGAATACAACGGTATTTGTCTTCAAGGACCTTAATTTTGTCCATGTTTCGTCTTCAGAGTGCATTCATAGTGTTGTAATATTATTCTGTTCAGAAAAGGAGGCTGGGTTTGCTTCATTTATTGACCAAGAAATATTGATGAAGTCTGGACTATGTCCAGGCGCTGCTGGGAGTGGAGAATGAACAGCCGGATAAAGCTCTGTTGTGGGCGTCACAGTCCTGCAGGGCCTGTTCTTTCATGTAATGTGGACGTGTTGCTGGTGAGCTCAGCTTCACTGATGGCCTGTTGTGTCATTCTCTCTCTGCACAGAGATCTGAAAGCCTTGCCCTTTCACTGTCCTTCACCACGTTGAACCCCTTGTGTCCTAGAGATGATGAGAAGGAGCTGCTGTGTTGAGCTCCTATCACATGCCTGACGCTGTTAAACATTCCCAGAGTGCTGTCTGCTTTGAAGTTTTGCAGCAGCTCTGCCAGGTGGGGATCGTCCTGCCCATTTTACAGATGAAGAAGTAGGGAAGGGTTAAGAAATTTGTGCAAAATCTTGTAGCTACTAAGTGGGCAGAATCCGTATTTAAGCACTGTTATACCATAATAACACAACTTTTTCGTTATAGTAAGCTCTTCTTACAGAGAACAGTTGAAGACAGGAAGGAGGTAAATGCTAGAGGGCACTTGAGAAACAATATTTGCAGCAATTATTGCAACCTCCTTTTCGCTGGTGTGGTAACGAGATGACTTCTCAACGAATATTTGCTGGATGAACACTCGAATGGATGAAAGCCAAAGATTAATTAAACGTGTCTACACCTACCTTTAAAAAGAGCAGGCATTCATTCTCCTTCCTAGATCCTCAGTCTGGTGAGCCTTCTAGATCATGAGAAACCCCAGAGTAGGTGATTTACTTCAGATAGTAATTTTTATTATGTTGATTACCATTAGTAATGTGCCCAGCATGGTGTCAATCATTTTATATACAACATTGAATTTCATCTTTAGTGTAAACTTTGCAGATGAAAAACACCAAGCTCAGAGACGCTAACTCACTCAGTGGCCCAGTCAGTAAAGGGCAGAGCCAATGGACATTCAAGGTCAAGACTTAGATTTCAAAAGCCAAGTTCTTCCCACAGTCCCACAGGCTCCAAATGAAGCTTCCTTAGTGACCTTTAGGAGTTTTTCCTCTAAGGCATTTGAACACTGTAACAGATGCTATTGGACCCCCTGCACTCAGCCTGGCTCCTTGACCCCCATGAGGTCATCAGCAGCCACATTTCCCACCTCTCTGAAAGCTCCTGACTGTGCAGGCCCAGATGACAGGGCCAGCCAGAAGTGCCAGGGTTAATGTTCCCAGGGGGATCCTGGGATGGGATTGGTAGATAAAGCATCCCAGCCTCCATCCTTCCGCTGCAACAATGGAGCAGTGTGCCCCACTCAGTTTCTCAGGGTCTCTTATCTGATTGAGTCCCGTTGCCCACAGACAGTTTGTTCACAGGCCCATGCTTTCCGGGTCTCACTTCTCTACCCACTCTGAGCACTTTCTGGGCTCAGCTCGCAGATCAAGTGCTTATACCTACATTTTCCCCTTAGGCTTTACTTTTGGGGAAACCAAAACTAAGAAAGGTACCCCTTCCTCAATGCCTAGAAATTAAGGAGCCTCCAGGACCATGACAGTGACAAGAATAAAAGCATGGTTGTGATTGAATGTCTTCTTTGATGGAAGAAAGACTTTGCTTCTTCCGCCTTGCTCCCCTGGAGGGAAGACTGATGGGGTGGATTGACTCCTAGGTGTTCTCACTCATTGGAAAGGATGAATGGATTTTCCAGGGTCACATGACTTCTACGAGGTGGGGAACCCCTAGAGAGTTTGGCAGGTGGTGAGACAGGGTTAGCTGCATGCCTCTGCTCGTGGTGTCTACTATAGGCTATGGATTTTAGTGCCCGGGCAGGCAAGTGGTCGGCTTGTGTCTGCTGTAGTGCTCTTGTAGGCTTGAATGGGAAACGAGGATGCTCAGAAGAACCTGTGCATCAACAGACCATGCCAGCCCCTAGAACTTGCCAAGAAAGCCCATAATGCTGACTGGAGGAGAGGAGCGTGAAGGACAGCAGGATAAAGCAGAGAAGATAACTCACAAGGAGCTGAGACATCTAGAAAGAAATACTTATCTGCCATCGTTCTTTGAGGTAACCCATGATTATTAAGTTCATTGTGTGCAGACTGGAGCAATAATCAAAACACTTAGCTATCATTATCTGAAGGCTGTGCCAAATATTACCCTTTTAGTTACTGGATTAAAGGATGCTCTGAAGGGTCCGGGGAGGGACTGGTCAGGTGGTGGATGTGGGGCACTGGAAGGTTTGCGGCACTAGTTAATTACAGTGGATACAGACACATTTCAGTTAACAATTGTCCCCGTCATGCAGGTGCATAATGACAGTAATGCACGTGTCTGGCACGATGCTAGGTGCTGGGAAAATAACAGTGTCACGGAGTGATGCCTTGGGAAATAGACTGTCCTCAGTTCATCACACTAATGAGCATGTGCTTATGAACTGGAATGGAGGTTCCAGGAAAGAAGCTTTGCTAGGAGGCCATGAAACACAGGAGCCTCCTTCAGCGCAGTCAGGGAAGACTTCTCTGAGGATGGACAGGAGCCAAAGCCTGCAAGTGAAGTAAGTGAGGAGCAGGACAAGAACTTTCCAGAAAGGAAAGAGCATTCGTGTAAAAGCCCTTGAGTGGAAGAGGACACAGTATATTTGAAGGAGAGGAAGAAGATCAGTGTGCTTTAGCCAAGGGCAGTAGGGGTGTAGAGCGCTCCAAAATGACTTTGAAGATTTCCATGGGGTCCATGCCAGGCAGGGCTTGCTTGATGCTGGGTTTTGGGTTTTATCTTTAGGGTCACTGAAGGCTTTTAAATGGGCAGTCACATTCTTATAATGATCACTATACCTGTGGTTTTGAGAAGGATGGAGAAGTGGTCAATGGCGGACACTCCAATACAGTTAGGAGGTCAAGCAGATGTAAGGACTGCCTGCTCTACAGGCTGAGGTGGTGGTGGCTGAGGAAAATGAGGGTATGCTGGAGAGAATAGTTGGGGATCTGTCCCATGGGGAAGAGCAGGAGATGGCCCACCTCAAGGGCAGCTCCTCACATTCCTGTTCCTTTAACAGGAGGGATGGGGGTGGGGCCTTTACTAGGATTAGCTCTGTGACTTTAACAGGTCTCATCTCTCTGGGCCTCAGTTTCCTCTTTTGTATAAATAGGAATGGGTTATATGATCTCCAAAGCCATGATCCAGTTCTCAGTTGCTGAGTTTCATGGGTAAGAACAATCTAACCTGCAGTAAATTCTGTTGCCATCTTTGAAAGGAACTCCTAAAAAGTGGTTTTCTAGGTCATGGTTCCCTAAATTATTAGAATATAAAAATCTCAGGACTCTTGAGATTCCTAGACACCTTAGAGAGTGGATTTTCTTTTCTTTTTTTTTTTAAGAGGAGGAAAACTTCATTTGAGGCTCAAAGTTTCAGAGGTCTCAATCCATAGATGGCTGACTCCATAACCCTGGGCCCAAGGTGAGGCAGAATGTGATGGCAGAGGGGTGTGGAGGAGGAAAGCAGCTCAAGCAGGGCAACAGGGAAGCAGAGACAGCAGAGAGAGGATTCTTTTTTCTTTTTGGTACCAGGAATTGAACTCAGGTACTCAATCACTGAGCCACATACCCAGCCCTATTTTGTGTTTTATGTAGAGACAGGGCCTCACTGAGTTGCTTAGTGCCTCACTTTTTGCTGAGGCTGGCTTTGAACTCGTGATCCTCCTGCCTCAGCCTCCCGAGTCGCTGGAATTACAGGCTTGCACCACCACTGCTGGCTCAGAGAGAGGATTCTTAAGGGATATTCTTTCATTTCTCCTGTGGGGAGAAAGAAGGGGAATTACATGGCTTGACATGAGCCAATGATGTAAACTTGTAGGGTTGCTCACCTCTGGTGCTCTGTATCTTCATTTTTAAAAGGAGGGTATTGCCGGGCGTGGTGGCTCACGCTTGTAATCCCAGCACTTAGGGAGGCTGAGACAGGAGAATTGCGAGTTCAAAGCCAGCCTCAGCAATGGCGAGGCACTAAGCAACTCAGTGAGACCCTGTCTCTACATAAAACACAAAATAGGGCTGGGGATGTGGCTCAGGGGTCGAGTGCCCCTGAGTTCAATCCCCGGTACCAAAATAAATAAATAAATAAAAGGAGGGTATTGGCTGAGGAGGACCATGAGGTTCTTTCCTTTGCCTACATTCTATACTTCTTTCATCTTGTTTTCCCAAGACAGTGCTCATTGAAGGATCCTAGGAGGCTTGTAAACACCTAGGAAGGCTTGGGCTATCTTACCAGGCAGGTTGGAAAATCTCCCAGGATGCTCTGTGCACCTGGGAGGGGAAAACTCCAGAAGTCCTGGGTCAGGTTGTGCAGGAGGCTTACTTGTCCTGAGGCCCATGAGAGAATATGTGCTGGGTCTTTAGAGAATTTGAAAACCAGAGCTCAGCCCAGGCTGACTCTGTGGGGAGGGCAGAGTTGGGCCCAGAAGCCTGGAAACCCAGGTGCCCTTTGTCCTTTCTAGAGGGAGGGTCTTTTTTTTTTTTTTTTTAAACCAAAGCCTTTGTTCCCCAGTGATGTTCCAGAAGGCAACTCCCTGCATGCTGTTGCGATGTCTGGGTGGGGCCTCCCCTGCCTTCCCTTTCTTGCTACTCAGTGTACAAATCCATTAGCACTGCTTTTTCTTGAGCATCCAAGATGTTATAGCCCATCGCTGAAGTCATCCGCCTGGCATTTCAGCTTTTCTTTAGGAGACAATTGTGTCTTCAGTCAAAGACCTCTTGACAAGAGAAAATGGGAACCTAGGATGGAATAATGCGGCCAAGTGCCTGCTGTCCACCTGCAGAATGTGACTCTGGGTCATTACTTCCCAAATTGTTGTGCTAAAAGATTTCTCTTGTTTACATCTCTTTATGCCCCAGCATTTAACCTTGGGATTCCGAGGACTCTCCCCGTTCCTTCATCTTACCACAGCAATTATTTCCTTTGTGGCCTTCATTTTATGTAATTATGTTGGACAGTCATCATGAAAGCATTTACTTTAGTGGTAGAGCAGAGCGAGACTTTTGCCTCCAATTCCCTCTGCCCTGGGAACTCACATGGGTCATTATCGACTCTAATCTTTTGGTTTTTTTTTTAAGAGCTATGCCCCCAAATTGAAATAGAGAAGATACATGCCTAACAGCCTCACAAACAAAGGTTTTGAAAATGACCGTGGGCTGTGATCTTATCTCACAGTGCCCATGTTAGTAAAAGTGACACAGGAAAAGTTGTAGTTGCTGACATAGTGATGATATACAGGTGGTTTTCAGCCTGCGAAGGTAGGTTTTTTTAATTCTTTATTTTATTATGGAAAATTCAAACATAAAAACACAGACAGGATATTGCTGGTGGACATGTAAGATGATACCACTACTTTGGAAAACAGTTTGGAGATTTCTTAAATAGTATAACATAGTTACCATAGGACCTGGCAATTCCGCTCTGAGGTATACACCCAAGGGAAATGAAAACATGCACACACACAAACTTACACATGAATGTCCATAGCCATGTTATTCATAGTGCCCCAAAGTGGAAACAATCTAAATATTCATCAACTGATGAATAGGTAGATCAAATGTGACAGGTCCATAAATTAGAATATTATTTGGCCATGAAAAGAAATCAAGTATTGGTTGGGGTTGTGGCTCAGTAGTAGAGTGCTTGCCTAGCATGAGTGAGGCACTGGGTTCGATCCTCAGCACCACATAAAAATAAATAAAGGTATTGTATCCATCTACAACTAAAAAAAAATTAAAAAAAAAAAAAGAAATCAAGTATTGACCCATGCTATTGTGTGGATGAACCTTGAAAGCATTATGCTTAGTGAAGATGCTAGTCTTGAGGGGCCAGGTATTGCAGGACTCCATTTATCTGAACTGTCCAGAATAAGCAAATCTATAGAGATTCAAAGCACATGCATGGTTTCCTAGGGTGTCTGGTGAAATTGGCAGATTATGGCAAAGGGGTACAAGGTTTTCTTCTTGGGATGATGGAAATATTATAGAATGGACTAGTGATGAATGCACAACTCTGAATATACTAAAAGGCATTGAATTGTATAACTTACTTGGATGAATTGTATGCTATATGAATTTTACTCTACTAAAACTGTTGAAAAAAAAGAAAACAAGTAGAATAGCAGAGTGAAACCTGGATACCCATCTTGGCATCTTCAACCATTGCCAGCTTTGAGGCAATCCTGTGCTATCCCGTATTTTAACCCTTTTCCTCCCAGACATTAATATCATCCCACCTATATTTTGAGATGTACCTCCAAAAGGTAAGAGCCTTTTAAAGATGTAACCATTACCACAACTAAAAATTTAATGATAACTTCTTAGTATCTTCAAATATCGAGTGTACAAATTTCCACTTACAGTTGTTTAAAATCACAATTCAAATGAAGTCTGCACGTTGCAAAGGGTTGAAATGTTCTCAAGTGTCTTTTAATCTGTGGGTTCTCCCTCTGTCTCTTTTAGCCCACCTCTGAAATTCGTCTATAATATTTAAGAAACCAAGTCTTTATGCTAGGCTGTGTCCCCCAGTCTGGACTTTGCTGAGGACATCCCTGTGATGTGGTTTAACATATTCCTCTGTCCTCCAGGACTCTTGTAGATGGACAGTTCCTCCCAGGGCCTGCCTGAGTCGGATTCATGAGTGGTGTTTGTCCTTCAGTCAGGAAGCTCAAGATGTCCAGTGATCCCTCTTTGTGATTTTAGCCACTGGTAGTCATCAAGGCTGAGATCCACAATTCATTGGGAGGGTAGGATTGAAAAAAAAAAAAGATGCATCTGATTTCTTCCTCATGTACCAATTTGAGCCAGGCTTCTTTGTGATTCTCCCGCACCCATCAGAGCCTTGTCCCATCCTAGGTCAGTCCACCCTAGGTAAGGATGGGAGGCACTTCCCTGGAGTACCTCAAAATCCCATTGCCTCACCCCAATGTTCAGTGAGAGCAGATCCAGCTGCTCAGTGTGGGATCAGAATGGCAGAGACCTGCCTGCCTCCTGTCACTCCACCCCCACGTCCATCCTGTCCTCTAGCACACGACGTGATCACCCATCTCCACACTCCCACTAGCACGATTCTCAGATTGTTCATTTATTCATCAACTACTTATGGAACATCTGCTGGGTGCCCTGTACCATGCCAGGAACTAAAAAGAGAAGAATAAACGAGACTGTCCTTCCCCTTAAGAAGCTCACAGTCCAGTGGTGGTGGGCAGCTGACAAGGGACTGGGTCATTGTGCAATTCCTCTCGTTCTTCAAGACTCAGTTTAATTGTCACCTCTTGTGCATGGCCTTCTCTTCCTCTCTCCTGCCCCTCCAGCAGAGATGCTCACTCCCTTGGCAAGCTCCCTCTGCCCCGGCTACTGATCCAGCACTCATCATACAGAGGTAGAGTCAGGAATGTGGATATTTGCACTGAGCCTGTGATCATGAGCTCATTGGGAGAGGAACCATATCCTATTAATATTTGCATTTTGGTTCTGTTATTTACTACCTACGTGATTTGGGACAAATGACTTATTTCTCTAGTCTCAGTTCTGATATGGGTCTAACCCTAGGACCTACCTCCAGGGGTTGTATTGAGGATTGAAAGTTGAAGAGATATTGCACGCATGGTTTTTAAGTATCTATTTGCTGAATCTCTCACTTATTAATGAATGGGATATGATCTCTAATTTTTAGTAGTTTATAAATTGGTAAATAAATGTGAAGAGACAATTAACAGGGCAATGTGCTAGGACTTTGAGTCAGGAGGCAGAACTCTAAGATGCTAAACATGAGCTTTCTGTCCTTTAGAGCAGCGGTTCTCACCTGGAGTGATCGTTCCCCCATCCCAGGCATTTGGTGTTGACTCTTGGGGACATTTTGGCTGATATAACTGGGGAAGGTGCTGCTGGCAACCAGTAGGTGCAGGGATGTCACTACACATCCGACAACGCATAGGGCAGCTCCCTCTGAATTTCTTCCCAGAACAAAGAATTCTCCAGCCCAAAATGTCAATAGTTCGAGGTTCGGAAATCCAGTTTCAAAGACTTCCTACTCAAAGTGTGGTCCACGAAGGGCAGCATCAACATCACCTGGGAGCTCATCAGAGATGCGGAATCCTGAGCTCTATCCCAGATTGACTGCATCGGAACCTGCCTTTTTCTAGCCCACTGTGCAATATTTAGGCACACTGCAGTTTGGGAAGCAGTGTTCTAGAACATTGTTTCTCTAGCTTGGATGCCTATTAACATCACCTGGGGTAGGGATGGTGATAAAAATCCTAATACTCAGGCCATATACCCCTATGCCAGTGAAATCAGAATCCCTGGGGAGGAACCTAGGCATTGGTGTTTTGTAAATTTCCTCAGGCAATTCTGGTAGTCATCCAGGGCTGAGAATCATTGACCATGAGCCTACAGTCTGAAGGGTGGAGAGACTTGTCAGGAGACCACAGTGCATGGTGCTAGTGAATCCTGGCAAGATCGGAGACCAAGTAGGGACCAGCCACAAGGAGGGACCAGTTTGTTGGAATCTGTGGGAGGCCAGAGGCCTCAGGAAGATAGGTGTGACCTCAGGTGAGTCACTGTCCACCCTCATCTCCCACCTCATCCCCAGGGTTGTCTCAGCTTTGGGGTCTATTGAAAGAAGATATTGGAGGTGGAACCCTCTGAGTGTCCCATGGTGTGGCTTAATGAAGGTTTGGTGAATGAATGAAAAAATGAATGAATAATTTTATACTAAGGATCAAACAAGTGGTATGGATGACAGATCCTCTAGGAGATTAGAGTCACTCATCAGTTAAGGGCTTCGAGGAGGAAAGAGGATTTTAGCAGGGCTCTGGGGCAAACCCTCCAACAGAAGAACTGCACACATGTGTTTCTTTTGTTCCTGTTTGGGGAGGGGGACCTCCTTAGGCTCAGGGTCTCCAAGGAGACTCATCCATCCTAGAGATCTCCCACCCAGATTTATAATTAACATAGGTCCTTATTTCAGCCCAGCTGTAGATCAATTAGCAATCATCTTTAGAGCTCAGCATGTAGGGACTTCTCTTCCTTGTGGAGTCAGGAAAAAAGGTTCTAGCACTTTCCATAGCTCCTGCCTCCTGGTGCTCTGTGTAGAGCGGGAGCCCGGCTCCTATACCCTCTGCATTAAAGCCCTTCACTTCTTAAAACTGATGATTTTAAATGCTGAATAAAGGGTTGGAATGGACTTAACCTCATCAAACACTTCCATATCTGATCTTACCTTGCGAGCTGCGGATCACGGGCAACATGAAAGGGTTCCCGTTTGCAGGCTGATTTTCAATGTGTTTTTTATCCCTTAGAGTTTTGCCTATCATGCCAGGTTGAGGAGCTGGGTGGATATGTAGCAGGCACTTGGTGGCAGATGATTTCATCCCTGGTATTTGGGAAGCTAGAGGGATAGAATATGTTCCACAGTAGGCCCTGTTGGAGGAGTTCTGCCAGCACCCTGGGAAAGCCATGAGTTCAGCTAGGAGGAAGCATCTTTTTTCCTTCTCCATGGAAAGCCAGCACCTGAGACTCCTGTTTGGAGAATTCTCCACTCTGTGAGCCTTGGAGGAGGGCAGACACAGCAGGGGTAGCGTCCACTTCCTCAGCTCCCTGGCACCTGGGTCTTAGTGTAGGTCTTGGGCACATGACCTGTTTCAGCAGGTCAGCCCCACCTGTCTAGGAAAAGCCTGCTGTAAACTGTAGGGTGCTGTGGCACAGGGACAACTGCTCCATCCCTTCTGTTCCCTCCTTCTCCACAGTGTTGGCCTTTACCTCAGCTGCCACATGAAGCTGTTCTTGTATCCGTCACCTCAAAGGACCCACACTGGGTACAAGACCCTAGAGACTCCAGGGTTTTAAGGGGAGGCAAGGTTGGTGTTGTGACTTGGGAATCAGAGGTTCTGCTCAGGAGGAGTAGCAGGAGCACTCCGTGGGATGCGGTGGGAGGAGAAAGGTGCAGAACAGAAGGGCCAGGCCCGGCTCAGCCTTTTCTGAGGCTTGAACTTGATCCTACAAACCATGGGAAACTATGAGAAAGTGCCAAATGGGAGGGATTTGTGAGTGCATACTGAGATTTTTTTGACTGAAGCTGAGCTTTGAGAATGTTGTTGGTTTCTGTTGGAGGTAGGTGCCTGGAGGCAGGACAGCCAGGGCAATCCCTGGATGGGGTGGTGACCCCTCCACCTCCTGGGGGCCTGCCTTCCAGAGTGCACCCAGATCCTCTGCTGCTCTAGCACTTGTGTGTCTCAGAGATGGATGCTCTAACCCAAAGTCAGGTACTGGAGGAGATCTGAGCCCTGCACTGGGTAGCCGGAGAGATGCTAGGATGTAGGCTCACGCTGTCTTGGTGCTATGGAAACAAGAAGTGAAAACAACCCCTGGCAAAATATTGTACTGCTAGAATTCTAAGATCTTCACCTGAGAGGACCTTTGAGGGTCTGAGCCTAGGTACTCATGTGAGTCGTGGCTCTCCTATGCCAGAGCCATTTGGGTGAGAACGTATGTGGGACAGGAGCCCCACCTTCTGCCCAGGGCTTGGGTTCTCCTGGGTTTTCTCATTTCTACTTGACTGTGCTCGTCCCTGCTTTATAGCACTAGCCCTGACCAGGGTGCACTCATGGGTCTGGGGTGTCCTTTTGGTGTTTGGAGCTGTGTCCAAGATTGACCTCATTTCTGGGACCTAGGATACAGGGAAGCAAACCTCAGTGTCCAGTGAGACTTGGCCGCAGCTCCTGCTGCCTGGCCTAGGGGGACATCAAGTCGCTGGGCATTGTTCTTGCCTTCCCAGTAGCCTCTCCTATAGTGCTCAGCCCCCCTTCTCCTGAGAGAAGGGACCAGCCGGAGCAAATCTGAAACAGAGGGGAAGGTGGCTGGAGATGACCTTGGGCTGGAATGACCCCCCAGGAAGCCATCAGCCTGTCAAATCACCTTCCTCTTGGGCTCAGGCTCTGATCTCTCCCCAAATCCAGGTCAAAGGGAGGCCCCAGGCATCTTTTCCAGAAAGCTCTAGCCTGTGCACCTGTGTCTGCATCCCTCAGGCCTCTGGACAGCACTGGGTCCTCTGGGGTCCCCACGCTCCTGCAGTGTGACAGGGAGCTGCCCGCTGGCACTTGGGCCGAGCAATTAAGAAACTGCATTTTTCTCCTCTTCGCTTCCCTAATTGTTATTTTTGTCCCTGCTTTCAAACCGTCCCGGCGTTTCATTTCATCTTGCCCCAGCCCAGTGCGCCTGGCGGAAAAAGCCAGCCAGCTCAGTGGGAGGCAATTTTCCCAGCGTGTCCAGCGATAATTCCAACACGACTGCTTTGTACATATAATTATAAAACCAGGGGCCACCAAAGTGCACCCATAGAGCAGAGTCTTGACTGTTCTTGGTTCTGTTTTAATTATTAAGCCTTAAAGCAAAAACTAGGTTTCAAAGAAAACTTTCTGTACAGTTCTCAATAGAGTTAAAGGAGGAACATTTTAAACTGATGAGCTGACACTTGTAGAAGCAAATATATTAAATAAATCATGATTCGTTTTGGGGGCAAAGTCTGACTTACATCAACTCTGGAAAAAATGGATCTTAATGAGTGACAGTTGGGTGTTTTCTGTCACTTCCTGAGGTAATGGCCGCAAGCTGACATTGCTCAGTGGGTGTCTCATACTTCTGAACAAAAGTTTTTTGGAGTGAGATAGACAAGGTAGAAATCCCAAGGTGACTTGGAGGAATGTCTAATGAGTGGAAAGACATATTTACTGGCAGTCTGTATGTAAGCTGTGACAGTTGACAGGACTTGATTGTAACAAATATAGTTGATGAAGAAAAGGCTGACAGACCGAGAGAGGGGGCCGTGGTGGGAGGAGAGTGAGTCAAAAGCCTGCCTCGGCTGAACCCTGTTAATGGTAAGGTGGATACAAAGCTCCGAGTCATGAAAGGGAGCCCAGATCTTGTGCCGATGTCTAAACACGGAAATGTGTGGAGCTTGCAGGAGGTGGTAATAGGCTCAGATTTATTGACCTTTTTGCCTATCACTTTAGAAGTTGGTGTTTCTGGAAGCTTCTGGGGCCAGAAGATGACCTCAGTTCTGGGGACATATATGTAAGTTCTGGGACCTTGGGGCCCAGGTTTTCTTCATCTGGGGCACGGGCAAAGTCATGCCTCACCTGGGAGGCCACCATGACCAAGAGCCACTGGGCTCCGGCTGGTCAGCCCCACTGGACACTAGTAAAACCAGGCTGGAGGGAGGAGAGAGGTTGGGCAATAAGACATTTCTAGAATCTTCATTCTTGGTGCCCCTGCCCTGCTTCAGTCTCCCGTCCCCACTCCCACCCTCTCCCCAGCACAAAAGGAAAACGCAGAGCTGACTGGCATATTAAATGGTGGCGCTTGGTAACTGACTGGTCAGGGCTTCAACAATCGGATTGCCAATGAGCTCTGCACTTCTTCCCCCAGGCAAATGTCACACTGAAACTAAACAGGATCTTTTTTCATCCTACATGCTGTTTTCTATGCCACATATTATTTTATAGTTGAAAATAGGCGAACTCTTTAAAATGCACAAGCCTGCTGTACTTCTATCGTGGGTTCATCTTGAAGGAGAGACTGGCTGGGGCGGGGTAGTGGAAAGAGTGTCCAGTGGTGATGAGGGGTTAGCCAACATCTTGACCTTGACTTTTTTTTTTTTTTTGGAATGAATGAATGAAGGTGCAAATTTGAGATTTTAAAGACTGAAAGAGAGATGGATGAAAATGATTAGAGCAGAGGAGGCTAACAAGACTTCAGCCTCATCCTTCCAGATGGGAAGGTGAAATTCTTCCAGGTGCCTGCCTATCAGCACCTTTGTTGGTCCTAATCCCTGTGTTTCTTCTTTTGATTGACCAGGGCAGATATTCCTTATTCCCTGTGTTGATTTCAGATCTGCTTTGTGTTTGGTAAATGGCATCTATTCCTGTTAATTCTTCAGGTCTCAAATGAAGTGTCAGTTTCCTGACTTTGACATCACCTCCCTTACATGGAAAGCCCTTGCAAATGTCTTGGCTGACCTGACTCACCTTCTCCAGGTTGGTTCATGCTGACTGGATTCAGTGCCCTGGAAGCAGAGCTTGGGGAAGACGAAGCTGAATGGAGTCCTTCCGGGCCATGAAGTGGGGCCTGCACAGTGTCATGGGCACTGAAGGGCTGTAGCTCAGTGGGAGAGCATTTCTCATGGAACCAGCAATTCCTGAGAACGTCCCCTATGTGGCTCAGCAGATTGGGATGTGGAGGGATAGAAGCTAGGGCTTCTTATCAATAGGAAAGCAGGTTTTTAGAATAAGATCTGATACGGTGGGCTGGGCTTATGGCTCAGTGGTAGAGCGCTTGCCTAGCACGTGTGAAGCACTGGGTTTGATCCTCAGCACCACATAAAGATAAATGAAGTAAAGGTATAGTGTCCATCTATAACTAAAAACAAATTTAAAAAAAAAGATCTGATAGGAGAGGAATTAATGGGGGAGGGTCTTATAGCTCAAGAGAGAGGCTGCATTTGGTTCAAGATGAGGTAGTTACCTTTGGGAAAGAATGAGCATGACTGTTTGTCTCTTCTGCCCCAGAGGCACAGGTCTATTCTTACATATTTTCACTTTTCTTGACTTGAACAAGTTACTTTTTGACTTTGAGTTTCAGCCTTCTTGTCTGTTGAATAAAGTCATTGGTCTAGATGACCTTGAACGTCCCTTTCTGTTCAAAATCTTTTGGATTTCATGGCCCACTATCACAGAAAGTTAACAATGAGAGGAGAGAACAGAGGAAGGGATTTCCATTAAATACTCCAAGGTCATTACCGTATGTCCAGTGCTCTCTGACAGAAAGATATTTTACTTCAATCAATTAGGAACATCCTCAGGGTCAGCTAATTATCCTGGGACTCCAGAGTTATGAAACCAAGCTTGAAAGAGTTGAGGGAAGAGTGTCCCACAGTGTCCAGCCAGAGTCAGCCACCCAGGCAAGGAAGGCTCCTAGTGAGAAAGTCCCCAGGGGAGTCATGTCATAGAGCTGTGGATGGGGGCTCCAGGCATGGGCCCCCACTTTTCTACTGTAGAGAATATCTCTGCCTTAACCCAGGCAAGAGGCAGAGGGGAGGTCATGCAGCTGAGTTTAACTACATATTTTGACAATAGGAAAAAGATAACTTTTCCCAAGACTTCTCAGGCTTTGTGCTTTTTCTCTTCTATCCCCAAATCCTTTTCATGTGCAGATTCCCAGTCTGCCCTTGCAAATCCACTGCACAGGATGCCCTAGTGCCAGAGCAGGACTGAGTTCTGGCCGCTCTCTGGCTGATAATTAGCTGTGTGGGGAAGTCATGGAGGGTTCCCTAGGTCCTAGCTTTCTCTTGTGTGAAATGAGAGAGGTGGATAAAATTGGTAATTTTTCCTTTTAGTAGGAACTTTTTAAAAGTGACTTTCCACCCCCAAATAAAACCCTCCCTAGGACCCCATGGTATTTATCCAACTTGTAGTATTCTGATTGTGGTGGGGAAGGGGCCAGTGTGCCACCCTTCCAACACCCCCATCCCATTGGCAGCTCCTATGTGTCCCTCTAGAGCACCTAGCTCACAGAGGGGACCTAGAGGTCTCAATGGCAGCCAAAGCTCCTGTTGGCCCATGCCTCCAGCTATATCTGATGTCCTTCACTGTCTGCCCGAGTTCCTTCTGAAGCAAGGAGAGTTCCAGGGTCAGCAGGCAGAAGGCTCCTTGCCAGTGGACTGGGGGTCTGCAGAGGCCTGGAGCATGGTGGGATTTTTCCTTTCCTTGAAATCTCAGATTAATGACTCAAGAAGGATCCAGATTTCCATACATTCTAGCCATGCTGACCGCATGTTGGTGTCTTCTACTGCTGTGTGGAGAGGGACAGTCCCTGTTTGCTTTAACTCTTTTCTCTCCAGGTCTTTGCCTTCTCCAGGGAGAGGTGGGCAGAGAGGAGGAGCCAGTTGCAGCTCTGCTCTGGGGCTCCGGTCTGCCGACCCCTGTTCTGGGGAACAGTACTCCTTGTTCCGGAAGGTTGGGTTCTCATAACCAGTACAGGTTTGGGCAGCATTAGGGAATGCTGGAAGTTGGGAGAATTCTAGAAAAAGGTTTCTTCTCCTGTGTGAACAATCTGAATCCTCCTTAGGAGGGTTGGTGGCTGTGGAGGTAGGAACAAGTCCTCTCTGAAATGGGAGGCTTCCTGGGGCTCCATTCCCTGTGACAATAGCAGGTGGCTTTAGTCATATCCCAGAGCTCCTTGCCTGGGAACTGTGCCCTGTGCCAAAGGCATCATGGCACATTACACTTAAACCAGCAATGCTGTGACAGCACCTCTGATGTTCCTGTTCCACAGATGAGGAAACCAAAACCCAGGGAGGCTGAGGAACTTGTTTGTGGACACTCAACTAGTAAGGAATGGAGCCAGAGTTGGACTGGGAGTCTGCAGCTCCAACTCTGGGGTCCACTGCCCTCTCTCAACTACCACAACTGACACAACCGTGGGCCAAGGAGAGGCATGGTGATGGATTTCTGCTCTACCAGGACACTTTTGAGCTGTGCCACCCTGGGGACAATAATTCCTGCCACATGGGGTTGTTTCAAGGGCACGTGAGACACTGTGTACCCATGTGTGGTGCTCACTAGCCCTCTCCCTAAAGTATAAGGCTCGACATTCGGGATGCCGCATGTCTGGCACGTCTGGAACGTTCCGCCTAAAGCATTTCTCTTAAAACTCACAACAGTTGTCTGAGTTACTGGCATTACCTCCTTTTTTCCTGATGAGAAAACTAAAGTGCAGAAAGGTTAAGAAGTTTACCCGAAATCACACAGCCAAGCAGCAGAAGTAGGTATGAAGCAGGGAAGCCTGACTATGGAGCCTACCCTTAAACCACTATGTTCTCTTGCTTTCCTCTTTTAAGTTATGTAATTACTTAGCCACATATTTGTGGAATGTTCATTATATGTCTAGTACTGTGCTGAGGTACAATGCTGAGAAAAAAATAACAATCAGATGTGGTTTCCACTGCCTTAGAGCTGAGATTCTAGAGAAGGAGACAGATGGTACCCAGAGGTGTGCCAGTGTACCTTGAATGTGGAATTGCAGCAGCCAAGGCTCAGGGGAGAGGAGCATGGCCCTCTCAGAGGCTCTAACAGGGAACTTGGCCCAGTTGGGGAGGGCAGGGAGGACTTCCTGGAGGAAGTGGCAGTTGAGCTGAGACCCAGGGATGAGTAGGGGTGAGGTAAGTGGAAGGTGGTGTGAGCGGTGTGTTGGAAAATGAAACGGTAGACTCTTTGTTAATGTTATTAGGAATTTCCAGACAGAGGGGGGCCCTTCTGTGTGTGTATGCAGGGGTGGCCTGTGTGGCTGCCCAGGTCACATGCCCATGAAACCAGCCCTGGAGAAAGAGAGAGAGAGACAGAGAGAGCCGGGAGAGTGTCCAGGCAGATCACAGAGCCCTCAAGGCCATGTTCAGGATGCCCTAGGGCGTTGGGAGCTGTGGTGCCCCTCAGCTGCAGGTGAACCTTCCCGGAATCTCTAGATCCTTCAGCCTGATGGGTGGACAAGTGTTTCGAGGACAGCCAGGTGGGTACAGAGCCAAGCCGGGGGAGCTTCTCTCCTCCCCAGGTATGGCCTGGTTTTCTTCTCAGTGGAAGGAGTGACTCCCACTCCCTGGATGGCCAGAACACACGGGCAGAGAGCCAGGCTGGGCCGTTGGAGCGCTTTCAAGGCCAATTTGCATGGACCTCACACAAAAACTCTGCTGATATGTCCCTCTGACCTCCGGATGGCTGGTGGATGGGCCTGACTCCCTCCACCGACCAAAGGGAGGTGGGGCAGCTTGGAGGGGCTTGTTTTTGAAGAACTTTTTAAAAGGGGGACCCCAGAGCTAAGGACGTCAAGGACTAAATCTGGGAGCCTTTTGCCTTCATGTTCCATTTCAATGTGAGACAGCTGTCCCCTGTGTGCGTTTATCTGTATAGATAGATAGATATACATGACAAAGCCCAACCAGCCAGAAATGTCTCTTCTCTGAGCCACAGAGAGCTTTTCTGAACATGGGAATCAATGGCTGTCCCCCCGACCTGGTGTGTTGTAGACATTTTACCGTAACAATTATACGAGCTCAGTTGGAAATTACTGTCTGGTCAGGTAGTTGAATTCATGCCTGGATCCAGCTTCAAATGCAGGTATCAGGGGCAAATTAGCACCAACATCAAGTTTTGGATTTTATAAAAAGTGCCAGGTTGGGAGAAGACTAGCTAGTTGTTCCTGTGGTCTGGGGTGAAGGTTAATACTCAGGGCCTTGGCTCCCTTAAACCACACAGCACTCTCTCTAAAGACCGCCAAGCGCTCTGAGGCTCATTATGTTTTCTGTCTTCATAGAACTCCCCTGGAACACCCATCCTGTCTTTGATAGCAAGGGAGGAGGACCAGCCACCCTGGGGCCCCAGGTGTCAGATACCCTTCTTCCCTTCCCATTGCCCCCCTCCCTCAGAAAGAGACCCCTGCCCCTGTCCCGGGGTTTCTGGGACTGAATGACCAAGACCCCAGTGTCTTTGGAGTTTCCCTGTTTAGGTTAATTACACAGAGATAGGCATCGATGCCTCCTCTCTGGGATGGTTGGCAAACTTGACTAGACTTAAAATGAACCTCTTTGATTCCATCTGCAAAATTAGATCAGATTTGATAAAGTAAAGATGTACCCTTTGAAGTATTCCCTATCAACATAAGTGCTAAGAACACTTGAGTGAAGGAATTTGAGCAGTTTTGAAAGCAGCAGCCCAGGAACTTCAATGAGGATTGCAGCTGAGGGCATGCCCAGAGGCACGGGACTAACTGCATCTATCCTGCAGGCAATAAGCGATCGCTAAAGATTCCAGACTTCTCAAAGTTCAGAGTTCAGCCTGGAGAAACTTTGTTGAACTTGTGATAGGCTGGGCTCTGTGGTTTGCATTCTGTTTTCAGAGGCTCTTGGAGTCCCGGCAGTTTTTCTGTTTGTGCGCAGCAGCGTCTGGGCACCGCGGGAACAGGCTGTTTCTTCTTTAGCTTCCACGCCGAGTTATGCATTCAACCCTCTGCTGCTTTCCCGGGGTATGGTCCCTCCAGAGCTACAGAGCAGGACATCAGCAGGTGAAAAATGTCTGTTTATCCAAATGAAAGGCAAAAGATCTGTGTCAAAGCCCAGTACTGTTACCGGTAGCTGTGTGTCCTTGACGGAGTCCTTCAGAGTGTCCAGAGTCTGGGCTTCTCCATCTCTCCAATATTTTCCTGTGGTTACCAGTACCCTAGTCCCTTCTGTGTGTCTATAACCCCTGCCTTGCAATTAAACTACCCTAAACCCACTGTTGGGCACATCTCTGCACCAGAGCCCATGCTAGGTGCTGGGGGCACGATGCTGAGTGAATCACTGCGTAGGGTCTCCAGGTCGAACAGGGCGCAGAGCACAGAGCGAGAGCTTTAATAGAGAGTGCCTAGTGTGGCAGCTGGTGTATGTAGGAACTGCTATGGGAGCTGGGGGGTGGGGTGGGGAGCAATGCATTCTGCCAGGGGGAGCCCAGCAAAGGCACAGAGGTGAGAGGAGAGGGTCTGATCTGACGAGTCAGTGAACAAGAAAGCATTTTGAAATTTGTGAAGAGTTCTGAAAGGTGAGCTCTTATTCTGACACCAGGTAATGTGAAACAGTTTGCAATTGGCTGCTTTTCTCTTAGTTTGGAATGGATTAATGGTAACTTGGGGAGCTCTTTAGCTTCAAAAGAATAAAGAGATGCTGTGAAGGTTTGAATGCAATAACTGATGCTAAAGGGAAATATTCTATTAAAAATATTAAAGCTTGTGAACAAGGCTGGTTGAGGGACTGCAGATGGAGATGCTGCTCTGTGGGTAGCGTCAACATGCAGGGTGAATCCCACATGCTGTGTCCCTGAGGTCCTCTCCTGTCCTGAGGGGACCTGGAGGTCCAGATGTTGGTTCCTACTGTTTGGAAGTCCAGGGAAACCCTGTAAGTACACTGTTTTCCTCTGGCACCATGCATAAAACCCTGCCTTGCATAAAGTAAAGATCACTAGTCACGGTGTATTTTTTTTGTATACTGATGCATTTGATTTGCTAGTCCTTTGTTGAGAATTTTTGCATCGAAGGTCATGAGAGACACTGGCTTGTAGTTTTCTTCATATGTACTGTCTTTATCTGGATTTGGCGTCAGGGCACACTAGCCAACACTATGAAATGTGTTGAGCAGTGTCTGGTTGTCTTCTATTTTCTGGAAGGGATTTTGTAAAATTGGTGCCAAGATATTCTTTCTTTGTTCTGCTTTTATTAGTGCACTATAGTGATACATAATAGTGGGGTTCATTTTGACATAATCATATGTGCATGGAACGTAATTTACTATATTTGCTCCCTAGTACTTTCTCTTTCCCTCTTCTCTGCCCTACCTGTTTCCCGTCCTCTACTGGTCTTCTTTCTATTTATTTATTGTTCTTATAATTGGTGCTTTATAGATATATATAAAGGTGGAATACACTGGGGTATATTCATAATATACCACATTATAATATTCATAATATACCATATAATCTGATCAATTCCATTTTGTAGTTTTTTTCCTTCCCCGTCTCTCCTCCCTCCCTTTCAATCGCCTTTCTCTATTCCACTGAGCTCCCTTCTATTTTTGTGGGGTCCTTTCCCCCTTATTTTTTCTAGTTTCCACATAAGACAGAAAACATTTGACTCTTGATTTTCTGGGTCTGGCTTATTTCACTTAGCATGATGTTCTCCAGTTCCATCCATTTACCAGCAGATGCTATAATTTTATTCCTCTTTATGGCTGAGTAAAACTCTGTTTTTTCTCTCTGTATGTGTGTGTGTATCACATAGATATATCTATAAATGTATATATATATATATATATAAATGTATATGTATATCACATTTTCTTTAAGACACTCTTTTTAAAGGCAAGCTTGATTAACCTTAGTAAATTTTCTACACCTAACCCAGAAGCATCTTCAGGGAAGATGGCTTAGTACCACACTCCAAAACCAGAGAAAACCACTCACCAGGTTTCTGCCCACTCCAGAAGTTATTTACTATAACCTCATCTGAACATAGTTTTTAAAATTTTGTGCATTTCCCTCTGAAGGTCTTCCCTGTTTTAGTGTATCTTCTTTTTCACTGCACCCCTCCTATGCAGGCAGTTTCCACCCCTGCATTTGTTTATTCAGCACATCTGGAGCAGCAGGCACTTTGCCGGACGTGAGGGACCCGGTGTGGAGTGTCTTGCCACTTGGTCAGCCTCCTTCTTCCCCTTTCTTCCTTTGCTTCTCGCTGCCCTCCCCTCAGGCACAGAGCTGAGTTTAGCCAGTCCCCTGTGTACAGCACCTCTGGCCCCTGTGCCACGCTGCCTTTATTTCCACCCTTTCCTTCATGCCTCCCTTCCATAGACATGGTATGCATGCAAGTGTGTTTGACGTTGCATTAGCTTTCTAAACTACTGGTTTAGAGTGACTCTAAACAATAAAACTTGATGATTTTACAGTTCTGGAGGTCAGAGATTTAGAAGAGGCAAGAGGTCCCACGGGCTCAATCATTTATTGGCAGGGCTGTGTTCCTCCTGGAGGCCCACTGTGGAGGAGGATCTGTTTCTTGCCTTTTCCACCTTTTTAAGTCTGCCCACATTCTCTGGCTCCTGGTTGCCTTCCATCTTCAAAGCCAGGTCCAGTCTTTGAAGGATTGGTCCAGTCTTCCCTATCCATACCACTCTTGTACACTCTCTCCTGCTCTCTTCTTTCACGCCCAAGGATCTGTGATTGTTACACCTGAATTATCCAGGAGACCCCCATCTCAAGGCCAGTTGATTAGTAACCTTAATTTTATCTGCTACTTTAATTCCCTCTTGCCACCTAACATGACCTATTTACAAACTCTGGGGATCTGGGCATGGACATCTTTTGGGGGGGGGTGCTACTTTAATATAGACATGCTGGATAAATGGACATCACTGCAAACTATGCAACATTTAGTGTGTAGGTGTCCTTTATGTGAATGGAACTAGACTGTAGTTCTCTTGCTGACTTTTTAATTTTTTTTTTTGGTACTGGAAATTGAACTCAGGGGCACTCAACCACTGAGCCACATCCCCAGCCCTATTTTGTGTTTTATGTAGAGACAGGGTCTCACTGAGTTGCTTAGCGCCTCACTGTTGCTGAGGCTGGCTTTGAACTCGCAATTCTCCTCTCTCAGCCTCCCAAAGTGCTGGGATTACAGGCTTGCGCCACCGCGCCCGGCTTCTTGCTGACTTTTTAACTCCAAAACTATCTGTAACTTCTATATGTGTTGTATATGTACATAGAACACTACTTCTGATCCCACATACAATGTTTCCATAAGAAACACCCTACCCCATAAATTTCTTACTCATTTCCAAGTGATGGACATTCAAATGTCTTCCAGTTCCCCTCTACTACAGACAAAGCTGAAATAGATGCTGGATTTCCATCCCCTTATGGATCTGGTTGGATTTTCTCGCTGGATTTTCACTAGGTAATTTAATTCCCCACAATCTACACCCCAACTATCAGTGCATGGGAGTCTCTGTTTCCCTAGGAGCTTGGGCCCATTTCTGTTTTAGATGGCCAGCTTCGCCATTTCCACATGAAAAGCAGCCAGACAGCAGAAGGAAAGCAATATTAACTGAGCACCTACTGTGTTTCCTACCAGATGCTGCCATGTTGGATGCTTTCTATACTTTATCCTCCATCATTCTGACACAATCCTTTGTGGTTACTAGTTTCAAATCCACTTCAGAGACAGGAAAACTAAAGCTGAGAGAGATTAAGCTCTTTGCCTGAGCTCTCAAGTTTAGTAAGTGGTAGATAGAATAGAATCCAAGTTGGCCCAAGGGTCCACCCCCAGTACTCGCATTTGGCCCTTCATATGAAGTTAAATTATTTGCAAAACAGGGTGGTTAACAGCATGGACTTTGGAAACCTCTGTCTTGACCAGTCTTAGCTACACGTCTTTGGATAAGGGTCTAGCTACTTTAAGTCTTAATTTTCTCACCTGGACAGAGGAACAGGGTCCTTCCATTATGTTTTTATGTTCCTTAGCAGTGTGTGGCACTCAGAAGGGTTATCTGAATGGGGGTTATTGCTCCAGTATTATCTCTGTGTCTCCCCACCTGCCCCATGCACTAAGACCCTCAAGGGCAAAGTCTGCTTCCTTCATCTTTTACCAATTTCTTAGTAGCAAGTTCAATGCCTGGCTCATCAATAATGGTTGGTGGCATTTCTCAGCTCAGAAGCTCTGACTAGAGTTGAAGATATCCACAGCCTTTGGGGTGAAGGTTTCTTGGATTTCTAGAAGACTTAGGAGGGTAGTGGGAAGAGGGTCTTTGACCCCCATCTCCTTAGCGAGCTTTGCTAGACTCTTCATTATAGCTATCCTCCTGGTCCCGCCCACTCTCTCCCTCTCTTAAATCCCACTTTCACTCCCTCTGGGAATCAGTGCCAGACCCCTCTGTGTGATGGGCTTCCTCCCTAGGGGAAGGGATGCCTCCTGGCCCCTGGGTTTCCTCCTCTGCAGGAAGGGGGCTCTGGCCCGCTCAGGACTTGCTGTCAATTAGGCAGCTCGGCACCTGCACGCTCTCCTCCTTGAGCTGAGCGCTTAATAAAACCTGGGTGATTAGAGAACCGCAGGCAGCACTTTCTTACACAGTCATTAAACAATCATTACAGATGGAAACAGCTACAACCAGTCGCTCCGCCGAGTGTGTGGCTCCTTACACCGTAATCCTTTTTCAAGTCAGAATGAATGTGTAATCAAAGTACAAAAGGGAACAGTTTCAAAGTTCTGAGCCTTCTCAGGCAAACCTATAATACATCAACCAGCCTAAATTGCTGTCCAAATGCTCAATGGGAACTGACACATGGTGTAATATTCTAAGTAATTCACCACTAATGTCTCTCTCTTTTTTTTCCTTCTTTCTTTTTAGGGATGTCTTCACAGCCTTTCAAGTTTGAGAAGTTGTGATTAAGTTATAACTTGGTGTTTGAAGTAAATCCTCAGGAGGCTTTTGTTAAGACTGCTGGGGTTCCAAAATCTAGATCCAATATTTAAAAGCTGTGTGATGTTGGGGAAGTTCCTCAATCATTCTGAGCTTCAGTTTCTCCATTGTTAAAATATGGATGGTAACAGTTCCTGTTGTATAATAAGCATTTGTTAAATGTGAGTGGAATTATTTATCCCTGTCTTTTGATGTGAGTGCTGCAGGAGTGAAAAGGGGACATTTAATGTGACACCTTCTCTGCTCAAAAGTAGCTACTCTTGAGTCTCCACCAGTTGTCAAACTTTAGGGGGGCATTTGAATCAAAAAGGCTTACTTAAAATACAGATCCTAGGACCCACCAGGAGAGATTGTGATTCTGATAGGCCTGGGGGCCCAGAAAGGCACAATTTTAATAGGCACCCAGGTGTAGCATTCTAATGCAGATGGTCCATAGGCTGTGCTTTGAAAAAGACAAAGATTAGTATCATTTAAAACATACCCATAGGAGAAAACTTTTGATCTTTGCTTTTTTGGGGGCTGGCTCATTTCACTTAGCATGATACTCTCTAGATCCACGCATTTGCTGGCAAATGTCACAAAGGCATTCCTTTTTATGGCTGAGTAATACACCATTGTGTGTATATACCACATTTTCTTTGTCTATTCCCATGTACGTATATGAAACCCACAAAGTGAATCCCAGCACCATGTATATCCATAAGAATGGGACTCTAATTAGAATAAGATCTATTCCATGCTTGTATAATTATATAAAAATGGATTCTGTGTTCTGATATATAACTAAAAAGTACCCCCCCAAAAAAAAGGTACCACAAGGAGAGATAGAACTATAGTCATTTATATCTTAATGTGAATTATTCAATTAATTGCTTTCCTATCAATGTCTCCAACCAGCCATCTTGAAGGAATAGTTTTTCACAGCTTGGGAGAAGAGCACAGCAATTTTGGTCCTTAGACATACCTGAGAGGGTGACTCCTAGAAGCTAAACTTGGACAGTCAGAGGTATCAGCTGGTCAAAGGGATAATGTAGAGGCCAAAGTCACTAAGAAAGAAGCATGGCTTTGTGGCAAAGATCACCCTTTATGCTGCTAAAAATCTTCCTGTGTCCTTTGGGTTGGTAATGGCCATTTCATATCAATTAGGGCACTCTCTAATAAGTTGGTGGTTTTTCAGACATAGAATATGATTTCTTAATGATGCCATATGCTCAACTATGAAAGTGTGTCTTCCTGAAGGCATGGGGTTGGAATTCCCATTGTCTTCTCTGACACTGGCTGTCAAGTGATTTAGAAGTATAATGTGAGGTCACTTGGTTGGTGTCCTGGCAGGGTGTTCCCCAGAGTGATGGATGCCAGTGATACAGACAGGTACAGAAAGACATCACGCCCCAAGATTATATGTGCAAATACATGGATTTTGTCATAAGTGGACAGTGTAAAGAACGTTTTTACATGGAAAATCACGGAGTGCAACACACACATGATAAAATTAAGTCTGTCTTGGATGAGTTTAGTTGTTGTCAAGGTCTGGGCCTTTGACATATGAACCTTTGAGAAAAATTTTGCTTGAGAGCTGAGAGTGAGGGCAGAGATGATTAGGCATAAAAAAAGGCAGCATATATATGCCATTGTTCCTCTGTTTTCATTGCTAAAAAAGTTGATTTCATTTCCTTAAATTTGTCATTTATGATTATAAAACCAATGTATGGGGCTGGGGCTGTAGCTCAGTGGAAGAGCGTTTGCCTAGCATGCATGAGGCACTGGGTTCGATCTTCGGCACCACGTATAAATAATAAATGAGTAAAATAAAGATCCATCAACAACTAAAAAAAAAATCTTTAAAAAAAGAAACAATGTATGTTCATTGTGGAAAATAAACATTTGGGTATAGCCTTCAAATATATGTTCTAAGTAACACACATGCCCTCACACACACTCACGTGCAGATTTTACAAAACTGAAATAATACTGTAGAAACTCTTTTGTAGCTTGACTTCTTTTTCTTTACTTCTATAATATGGAAAAAGTTCTCTATTTTTTTTGGTAGCACTAAAGATGGAACCCAGGGGTGCTCTACCCCTGAGCTACGTCCCCAGCCCTTTTTATTTTTTAATTTTGAGATGGGGCCTCACTAAGTTGCTGAGGCTGGCCTCAAACTTGCAATCCTCCTGCCTCAGCCTGCTAACTCGCTGGGATTACAGGCATGCACCACTGTGTCCTGCAAAGTTTTCTGTTTTAATGACAAATGATTAGTTCCCTATCAATGGCTCAGTTGCAATAGCTCATTTTTTAAAATAGCGAATCCTTCTTTTTAAGCATTCAGGTAGTTTTTATTTTGTTTCTCCCAAAGAGAATTGCTATGATGAAAATTTCTATATGTGGATGTTTGCACACACTTCTGATTATTTCCTTGTAGTCAAGTTTCTTCAGTTGCTGAACTCAAGAGTACGAACATTTTTAAGGTCTTAGGTATGTCCTTGCCAAATTGCCCTTCAGAAAGGTGGTTTCAGTTTTCATTTCTACCCTGTTTGGGGAAATGCTGTTTCCCAGCCTCTTTGTCACCACTACATATTAGTATTGATTTTTAAAAAATAGTTTGAACTTCCTTAGCAATTCACATAACTACCTTATCATTTTCTGCCCCATTTCCTACTGGCTGGCTGCTATCATGGGGATCAAATTATGTAGGGGGCCAGTTTCTCAAGGCACAGACATGGCAGCCCGTGTGGAAACTGTTCATGCATTTGACCTCTAAAAGTGGGTTGTCCTGCCCCCTTGTTCCCAGGGAGGATGGAGAATGAACCTATTATCTGTCGGTTTGCTCAGGACCCTAACCAGACCTAGCCATCCCTAACTGGGGTGAGGGGCTTTCATTTGCAGAGGATGACCACTCATGTAAGTCAGTGCCAAAAATAATTTGGGTATCTCTAAATGCACGGACAAAGGGGACGTGTGGACAGAGCTCCAAGTGGGATCCGACGGGAGTTGTATAGTTGGCTATCTTCCCAAACCCTAGACTTTACTATTTACCTAGAAAAGGGGTGTTTGGTCCCCCTATACTGCCCATGATGAGGCCTGTTCCCTCTGAATTTGCTCTGAAAGGGGACTGACACCCAGGACAAGCAATCCCCAAGTTGGCATGGACAGCTGACCGCGTCCTGCGGCTGTCCTCCTGAGAAGGCCCCCTCCCCTGCAATCAGGATGCAGGGGTGCTGCCCTCTCTTGCTCACTCACATTTATTCCTGACACCCGGGTAGCTCAGATTTGTAGCCTGGAAGTTCCAATCAGTGTCTCCTGGTCAGGAGAGGAGAGCAAATGGGATGGGGGACAACAGGTATGTTTGGTCAAGCGGCAGAGCAGCCGGAGGACACCTCCGTTGGGGGCAAGGAGGCTTCAGTCTTAGTCCCACCTTGGCCACTGTGGTGTGCTGTGACCTCAGGCAGGTCTCCAACCCTTCAAGGCCTCCCTGGGTTAAGGGAGGATATGGAGGGCTAAGGTGGAGGTTCTTCCGGCTTTGACTGTCTAAGCATGAAAAAAAAAAGGGATGAGGGAAGATGTGTGCAGGATAAAGTGTAATCTCCAGAGCTGAGCCTCCCAGCCTTTCTCCTATCTTGATGCAAATCCAAATCCTGCTCTTAGCTGCCACCCCAGGTTAAGGGGAGGAGGCTCCTCAGAACTGGGGGCACCACCCCAGGCTCTGCCTGCCTCCAAGGCGGAGGGTGACTTCTCTCAGGCACACCAGGGGGATGTTCAGAGAACCAAGTCCTGAGAAATCTAGGTGCACATTTCCAACTGCATTCCGAAAAATAGGCACCCTGCTAAACCGTGAGTGGCAGGCGCCCCCACTGCGTCTGACTTGGCTCAGAGCGACTTCTTTGATGACTTCTTGGGAAACATCAAATGCTCTCCTCAAACTTTGCTTCTAGAGTCACTGCTTCTTGCTGCCACCCTGTGCGTGGGATTGTCCTTCCTAATGGTGTGTGTAGGGGTGGGAGGTGGCCAGGAGACAAGGTCCCCAGGATAGTGGGGACACAGGGCTGCGAGGGAGGAGGGGAGCCCAAACTCCTCGAATCTTAACAACTTCATTGGCGTTTCATCCAGAGAGCACCCCAAATCCTCTCCCATGTGGGGGGCTGTTCTTGAAGCCCCCAGGCTGGAGTGAAGGAATCTAGCTTTCCACTCGGGGTCCTGCTTGTCTCTTAAGCTTTTTTAATTTTGTAATAACAACCCTTTTAATGTGTCTTATTTATTTTTTCCATCTACCCTGAGAAAGCGTGAGGTAACCGGGCCCAGATAATTGCTGAACACCTGCAAGGCGCAGGCCGGGTGCCATGAGCGGCGCAGTGAATGGAGGACCCAGGCTGCACCGCTCAGCTGCCCGTCCCCGCCCCCGCCCCACACACCTGCAGAGGCCTGTCACTCGGGACAGGAAGGCCTATTAGGGCTCTTGTAATTGAGATGGGGTGAGGGAGTTTACAAGGGCTCCAGAGTCAGAGAGAGGAAAAGAGCCGGATGACAGGAAACTGTCTCGTGGGCTTCGTGGAGCAGGCCGAGAAAGGTGGCCTGGGTAATAATGGGGTTGGCTAATCCTGATAGTAATAAGGGCAGGAGAGTCCGTCATCATAATCACGGCTAATGGGTTCCAGATGGAGAAATGTAATTGTTCTCATTAGCCTGGTTGTGTATGCGCATGCACACGCACACATGCACATGCCCACGTGCACACATGTGCGTGCACGCTCTGAGAGACCTATGCCACCCCCATCCCTGACTTTGATAAGTACTGTCACATAAGAAGAGCCTGCCCGGCACAGCTAGGTGGACAGCAGCGTCCATTATGACTTTCCTCATCGCCTCCTCCCACAACATCCGTGCATACGTAATGGTTTCATTAACCTTGAGACTTCTGCAGACCTGTTGGAAACCCCAGCTTACACGGCCAATTAATTGGCAGGACATTTTGCACAGAGTATGAAGTACCTCTCTCTTCCCCTCAATGCTGCCTGACTTTTCAGCTGTATTTTATAAGTGTTAATGTAATGTTGCTGAAAGGAAATATGGCCCAAAGCAGGAAACTCCCGCCCCCCTGCCTGGGATGCAGCTGTTCATTTGGTTGGGTTGTTAATTCAAACCAATCCCAGGTGCCTATTTCATATTATCTCTTGTTTAGAGCAAAATAAAATGAAACTGTCAAAACCTTTCTGCCTCGCTCAGCCCTGGGCTCCGTAGTCCCATAAAGGGACTTGTGCAAGGAAGCAATGGCTACAACTGGTCTTTCCTCAGTGGGAAGCACAGGCCTCGGTTGACCTCTGGACCTTGCAGGTGAGATCCTGACCTGGGGCTCGTAGACCTTCCTGCGGAAAGGTCTTTGTCGTTGTTTGGCTTAGGACCTGCAATCTACTTCCAGGTCTTCACTCCTAACCTTCCTCACGGGGAACATCGTTTCCACCTCATTCCAAACACATCTTGCAAAACCTACCCCCCCAGATCTTTCCCTGAGCACTCTAGGTTTTCAGTTTGGACATATAGTAAGTGCTCAATAAATGCTAGCCATTATGAATGTTTCTGCTTCATGAAGCAAGTCAGTTGTTCAGTGTGCTCATAAAATATTGAATAGAGTAAGAACTCTCTGGTGGTTTTGCTTGTGATTTGCATATATCCCAGTATGCTATTTATAGCTCTGCACATTGGTTTCTCCTTTCTTTTCATAGTGAATTGCCTCCTGAAGGGGGACATTTATATCTTTTGCCGTCTGCCCTTGGCCACTCTGCTCTGTGCCGGAAGCAGATGCTAGAGAGGCACGGATCCCAAGGATGAAGGGAGAGGCTGGGTTAGGGGTGGGGGTGTCTACTTGGAGCCCAGGGCCCTCCTGGGGAGGAGGGTACATGGCTGTTAGGTTCCATGCTGTTGGGATGTTCAATAATTGTTTCCTTTCTATCCAAAGTGATCTTTTATTTTTGGCATCATAGGGAGAAGGGCTCCTTTGCATGACCCTGCTTTCACAGAGTATTTCTGGGGCTCAGGTGGTATCAGGGCCTGCAAGTGGCTGTCACCCCCTGTTAGTAAGAACAGGTCTCATTGGCTGACCAGAACCTTGACCCCAGCTCCTGACTCCCTTGGCAATGGGAGGTCTGCCCTGGGGAATCTCTACTGATTGTCGTATGACAGGAGGGCTCAGTCTCCCTACCTGGTGGCTTTCTGAAAGGGTCACCCCTAAAGAATCCTGCCTCCCCTCTGCTCACAGTGCCCTGTTCTCTTTCTCTGAAGTCCCCTGGCTTCCTTTCTGGACACAGGGGAGGATGAAGCCCGAGCCCTCTTGGTGTGCTCTAGTAAGTGGAAGGAATTTCTGGAAAACAGGATTTCAAAAATGGCAGCCCTGAGGTGTAAACTGGATGTATTGTTGTTGTTTTTAGTTGTCCTTAAAAGAATCTGGCCACCTTGGACTGATGTCTGCACTGGTCTGAAAACCCCTCCAGGACAGGGCACCCATACTCTGGAGACGGAAGCACCTTGGCTTATGTCCACGAGCACATTTTGTATCTTGAACCACTTTTTCTGCAGCCTGGGGTTTCATTGGTTTTGGGTTCAGCCTCACATCTTGGCCTGGGATCTTGTGAAGAGTTGGAGGGAATTAAAGAAACAATTCAGACCTAAAATCCCTTGGTTTTTGAGAACTGACCCTCCATCTGTTGACAATCAAATACTGAACCTATTAAGAGTGGCAGGTCCCCGAGCGGGGAGGAAGGAAGGAATTTCCCACAATCCCCGGAGACAAAGGACCTTTTCACTACACCTGGGGGTGAAGGGTGACCAGCCCAGGTCAGACCATGCTGGGATCAGATGAGCAGGACAGCAGCTGGTAGGATGGGAGCTGTGTCTACCTCGCTGACTTCGGATTTGCCCACTGAGGGGGGAAGAGAACATAATTAGCCCAGGGAGACTCTGGGGCCCCTCCTGGTCTCCCTGCGCCCATGTCTGTGCTTGTGTGCGTGCCTATCGCTCCCACCAGACCCAGCTCCTCAGAGCAGACTGTGTCTTCTCATCCTTGAAAGGTCTGGCACTAGCAGACAATAGCAGGTATTCAAGGAATAAATAAGAGCAGAGGAACAGAGAGGGGGCTGCTTTAAGTAGGGCCCCCAACTCAGGCATTGCTTTTGCATGGATTAGAAAAGGTGCCCCTTTATGGTCAAACACAGACCCACAGGCACATGGCTTGGCAGATGAAGGCCAAGTGTTCCTGTCCAACGCTCTCTGAACACTTGCACGCAGAGGGCCACCCTGGGCTGTGCAGGAGGAAGAGGGTGTCCTGAAGGCAGCTCCCATGGAGGCTTGCTCACGGACAGGCTCATCCGGCCTCACCTTCCAGGGCCTCCCCCTGCCCTGTCCCTTTGTGCTGTTCTCTGGTTATTTCCCTCTCCCTGGAAACTTGGTCCCCATCAGGGCTTTTCTCTGACTTCATGTTTGTTAGAGTTCACAGGAAGTGTTGGGTCCACACAGTCCTGGGTTGGAATCCTCTGCCCCTCTCCCACTGTGAGCTACACAATGGAGATATATGGAGGTTCTGTGGGGTTTTGGGGGTCCTGGGTGGGTTGGACACTGAAGGCTCAGCCAGTCTGTACCAGAGGAGATGGGGGTCCTGGAACCCCCTGAAAGGGTCCTGCTTTACGGCTGCTGCAGGTTTCATTGCTTGGATGGCCCCTCCTGGGAGACTTCTGGAATGAAATTCTAGTGAGCTTCCTCAGTCAGTCCCCCCAGACAGACACACCTCTCTGGAAGTGGGGTTGGAGGTGCTTTCAAACTTCAGCACGTTCCTGGAGCAGCATGTGGCCTTGGGAGTGGTAGAGGCAGCTGGTTCTAATGAGGTTGGGTCCTTTCCATAGGCCTCAGTCCACCCACCCTGAGATCTCTTCCCCTTATCAAATAAAATGAGCCAAAATTATAGTACAAGAGATGTTGGCTGTGTATGAGGACAACCTTGGCAGTCATGGGTGGACAGGTCTTCAGAATACCCTTGTTTGTGGTTTGCAAGTAAGAGTGATCGAAGGGCTTGCCCAAGGCCTAGTGCACCTTCTGGTATATCCCAAGGTCTCTCCTGACCATAATATTATTTAAACTCTAAAATTGTGCAGCTGTGGCTTGTGTCATGGAAACACCATTCAGTAGGCACATGACTTGACAAGCGAGGTCCCCTACCCCCTTGCTTGCACAATTGTTGAAAATGTGCCAGCAATCCCTGTCAGAATTCCTGAGGGTCTGGTGTGCAGGAAGGCCATGCCCCAGCCAGCCTCTCCCTCATGACCACATTACTTCCTCTCTGGTCTTGCAGACCATCTTCACACACACACAGACTGCTTTCACTCTTGTTTCCAGATGCTCATTCAAGATGGCGCAGGGACAAGAACTCAGGGATGCAAGGGGACCCAGAGTTGATTTGGTGTCCACTGTGTGATGGGCATCATGCTGTGTTCCTCAAATGTGTGAGTGTTCCCATTTTCCTTTCTTCTTTTAGGTCCTGGAGATGAACCCAGGGGTACTCTACCATCTCGCTACATCCCCAGCTGTATTATTTTTTACTTTGAGATAGGGCCTTGCTAAATTGCCCAGGCTGGCTTTGAACTTGCAATCCTCTTGCCTCAGCCTCCAGAGTACATGGAATTACAAGTGTGTGCAACTGTGCCCAGCTAAGTGTTCTCATTTAATACTTGCAAACACCTCAAAGTCAGCTGAGAATTGTTGAACTGGACGGTTATTCAATGAACGGTTGGATGACTGGTTGTTAATTACATTAATTCTTTTTTGTTATCTAGACATATCTCATGCTATGTTGCTCTGAAGGATCCTTACCCTGTTCAAAGGTTTCTTCTCATCCTGTTTCCTTGTCCTTTAATGTCCTCTTAGAATGACCATAACCCCGAGGTCTAGTGAGAAAACCAATCATTTCCCCGTTATCTTGAAGGAACCCTGGAACCCAGCCGCAGGGTACAAGGAGTAGATTTGTTGAATTTCTTGACTCAAGCTCACAATCTTAGCATAGAAATGGTGTTCTGTATATTTATATTCTTAGCGTTCTGGAGTAATAGTGGGACAGGTGGAAGGAATGTTAGATTCTTGTTCTTTTCTTCATGGATATTACATTCTTGTCAAGCATGCAGATGGAAAATGATTCCATACTCCAGAGACAAAACAGAATAATGTGCTGTGTCTGGGTAAGAAATTGCTTCTGCCTTGTATGCCTGTTTCTGTTTCAGTTTGGGGGGCTATAAAATAGGGATATCCTCCCTCTTAGCTGGCTTCCAGGTAGTGATTTTCAAAGGATTTTGCCTGGTGTCAGCTGTCTTGTGTGGTACCCTGGGATATGTGCGTGGGAGAAGGACGAGTTAACTAGACCTTTGTTTTCTTCCGGGACACTAACTCCATACCTGCTTTTTTTTTTTGGTTCTGGAGGTCTCGGGAAGCACAAGGGGGATTTCATTTCAGAGAGCTCCCTGTGAAGGCCTACTCTACAAAATGGACCAGTCATTCTCCACTTGCAAAAAAAAAAAAAAGAAAGAAAGAAAAACCTCTATCCTGCCACCTTTATGAAAAGAAATTGAGTTGGTAGAAATGAAAGCACTTTGAGAATGATAAAGTGCTCCTGGTGCCAAGTTAGTTAGTTATAATAACAACAATGCCAGTTTCTCATTTTGTTGAATTTCATTAGCTTATAAATGACTCATTTGAAAATGAAAGTTCTGTGGTTCTGTTTATGTGGTTCATATTTTGTGATTTAGCTCTCAATTTGGCAGACACAAGTGGCTTGGGAGCATCCAACTATTTTAAACAAATAATGTTATTTATCCCACAGCTCTGGACTCTGGGCAGTTTACAATGTTGGTACAAGTTCACCTATAACCAAGAGTTATTTGGTGACCTTCAGAGAAAAGAGAACCTTCCCACCAGGGTGGGACTGGACTGGGGAGCAGGAAGAGAAAGAGAAGACCAAGGCTTATACATGGAAGAAGGCCAGAGATAAATTAATCATGACATCCTACAAAAAAACCAAACAAACAAAAAAACCCCACAGCAAACAAGAGGGCCTGGCTTTCATTTAACAGTCAGTCAAATGGTGAAGAAACCTCAATCCTCTTGATGATGAGGAAACCAGATATTTCATGCAGTCAGGTCTGCAGTGAGTCAAGGGGAAGAGGCAGGGTAATGACCAGGTTTGTCTGTGACCGTTTGGCTTGTGGCAATCATCAGAGCCCAGGACCACAGTGAGGAAGGAGCTGGGGATGAGCAGGGAGCCACACGCATGGCCTCATGATCTGTGCAATGTAAACAGCAGGACATCTGGGCACCTCATGTTCTTATACCTTGGAGTGGGAAAGAAACAGGCTGAAAGATGAGCCAAGCCTGGGGAGTGACTTGGGAGAAGCAGCAGATGAGGAAAATGTTTAGATAATGCAGGGAGGGTCTCCTCCAGGCAAGGGCGTGGGGCTGCAGGGGCTGGACTTTCCCTTAGACTTCACCCCTCCTTCCTTTTTAGCTTTGCATTCTTTCTAAAGAAGCATGTTCAGGTCTCATTCCATCTCTGGCAGCGTGGGATGAAGGGTAGAGTTGAATGGCAGTGGTGGCTGTGTGTGGGGAGCCTTTTGATCAAGGGAAAATGTGGTGGTAGTTACCATTTCTGCTTGCTTGGCACAGATGCTGTCTTTGTCCTTCCCCCAAGTAGCACAAACTGCCTCCCTCGTGACTGAGTCTACATCAGTCCTGAGACAGCTTCTTCCTAGCCATGTGATTGGTTAAGGAATTAGCATATGGTCCAAGCAGAGCCAATTGGAGTCTTGCCCTGAGATTGCTATATGGATCCTGGGAGAAGGAAACCAGCCCTCCTTCTGGTGGGAGAGCCAAGTTTTGAAGCTGAGATTTGGGAGTTTCTGGTAGCTAATTCTTCATGAAGAAAACTTCTCTACTGCAAGAAAGATCTAGTTTCTCATCCAAGGATTAGCAGAGCTGAGGAGTGAAGAAAGAGCCCAATGACACCACCTGAGCCTGTGAGTGCCACCATGATGGAAGCCAGATGCACCTGTACTTTCCCAGTTAACTGAGCCCCTAAAGTCCTTTTGCTTGTGTAAGCTAATTTGAGCTGGGTTTTGGAGTGGTGTCCATTGAGTGTGGACAGTCTGGAGGACAATTCAGGCTAGAGGTCAGGAGGGAGGCAGGACTGGGCAAGTAAGAGGTCAGAGTGAAGGAAGCATGGCCTGGTGGCCCTCTCTGGGGAACACACTGGCTTTCGGAGGCTCCAAACCTCCAAGGACACTCATAGCAGAAAGGTCTGCTCTTGCTGGGGAATCAGCCCTGTGACCCTGGAACACACATTCAGGTTCCCATCCCACCAGGCCTCTCCTTGGCCAAGCAAAAAGTCCCATCAGGAATGTCACTAGCTGAAATGCCAAGAATTAGCATGTGGTCTTGGTGGTCAGATTACTGATGTTTAACCTCGGCCCTGACTAGCAGGGCAGCATTGGGCAGATTGCATAAGCTCTCCACCTTAGTTTTCTTCTCTCCAAAACAGGGCTAATAATGATATTAGTCCAGGGTCTGCTGTGAGGCTCCAGTCACCCAGAGTATGTGAAGAGCTTTGTGCCATGGGAATGGGAAATATCCAGCAGCAATATATTTAATGTGATGTTAAGATGTTTTAGTTGATGTAAATTTCATTAAAAAGTTTACTAAATGAGAAGAACAGTTAGAAGGTACAGATCCAAAATAACTACCAGCAGGGACAGGAAGAAATATCGACATACCCCTGTTCCCAATAGCCAACAGGTGGAGGTGGCCCATGTGCCCACCAATGGATGCGTGGAGAACCTGATATATAAAGCACATTATTCAGCCTTAAAAAAGAAGGAAATCTGGATACGAGCTACAACAAGGATGAAATTCAAAGACATTGTGCTGAGTGAAATAAGCCAGACACAAAAGAAAAAATCCTGTATTATTCTACTCATACGAGACACTTAGAGTCAGCAAATTCATAAAGACAGAAAGTAGAATGTTGGTTGCCACAGTGAGAAGGGGCGCCAAGGCCCTATCATTCAATGGGCATGCAGTTTCAGTTGAGGAAAAGTCTTGTGGGTGGCTGGTGGCCATGGCTGTGTGATCATGTGAATGTATGTAAGGCCACTGAACTGTTTACTCAGAACTGTACACATGGATACAGATGAAAACTGGTTTAAATGGTATTTTATCACTTAAAAAAATTTTTTTTAGTTGTAGGTGGACACAGTACCTTTATTTATTTATTTTTATGTAGTGCTGAGCATCGAACCCAGTGCCTCACATGTGCCAGGCAAGCATCTACCACTGAGCCATGACTCCATTACTTTTTGACAAATAATCAAATAATTTTTTAAGAAGAAGTTAGAGTATAGTAAGACTGTATTTTCATTTTAATAAAAGTACATAAGATGTGTATATATATTATGCACTTTTATTAATATATATGGAACAAAAGAACAGGATAGATGAGTTCATGTTGAACTGTTTGCAGGGTTTCTGTGGGGAGTTAGTGGGACTGGAGGGGGAGAGTTACTTTAGACACTTTAGTGTTGTCTAAATTATGACAATGATCAAATAATATTGCTATTTCAATGAATAATAAATTATAACCATTTGCATCACACTTTTATACTGTCAAAAAGTGTCTTTGTGGAGTATAAAATGGTGCCACAGTTTTGGAAAGTTTGGCAGTTCCTCAAGTGATTAGATATATAAAACACAGAGTTATATAATCCAGTAGCTTCAGTCCTAGATATATACTGATGAGAACTGAAAGCATATGCCCACACAGAAACTTATACATGAATATCCATAGCAGCATTATTCATGATAGTCAAAACGTCAAAACAATCCAAATGTCCTCCAACTGATGAATGAATAAACAAAACGTGATATGTCTATTCAAGGGAATATTATCCAGCAATGAAAAAGAAGTGCTGATACATGCTGTAACAAATAAACCCTGAAAACACACCAACAGAAAGAAACTAGACACATAGACCATAGGTGACAGGATTTCATTCATATGAAATGTTCAGAATAGGCATCTCTATAGTGATGGAAAGTAGGTTAGTGGTTGCCTAGGGATGGAGGCAACCAGAGGGCTAAGGATGACAGCTAAGGGGTGTGGACTGTTTTAAATTGCGGTAATGAAAATGCTCTAAAATTGACTGAGGTGATGGTCGCACAACTCTGTAAATATGACAAAAGCCACTGAACTGCATACATTAGTGATTTGTATGGTGTGCAAGTTAAATCTCAATGAAGATAAACTAAACAACCAAATGCAACCTTTTTATAAGCTATTGAGTTGCTTGTTTACGTCCAACGAGGGAGGCCGACATTAAACGAGGAAACAGATCTAGAAAGGCCTTAGGTCTTTCTAAGGCTGCACCAGAGCTGACCTGGTCCCACTTGCTTTTTTCATAATCATCACCCAGTAAAGACAAAATCCAAAGGAGGTGAGAGAGAAAGTGACACAAATATTCTTCAGGTAGGGAACAGACTGACAGAGGACCGTGCAGCCACACAAGAGCGCTGCCCGGCCTTCAGGAGGGGCTTGCACACACAGCGCCTCGCTGTCCTTGAGCGCGGTGGCTGAGTGACACGGCCCGGGTGGGGGTGACTCTCAAGGAGCACGAGGGCATGTTTTGGAAGGGCGGAACGCCGTGTCTTAATTATTGTGGTGGCCGCGCAACTGTACGCATGTGTCACACAGAAGCTTGTGAACTTCACTCTGTCAGTTACCACAAAAAACTGGGGGGAAAGGACATGAAGAGCACAGTTGGATGCTCAAGTGGGAGGGGTCACCATAACACTCTGACCCTGAGGTGACCCACAGGTCACCAGAGCATCCCTGCTGCTTGGACAGCCAGGCCTGCAGATCCCCAAGGAGGGGCTGGGCCTCTGCTTCTGGCCGCAGTCCTTGTCTTCTGCTCCCTTCCCCTCCTCTGGGTTTGCTCCTGGGAGTTCTGAATTCCTTCCCCTTCATTATACAGAGCCACTGAGCTTTTCCCAGACCCCCACCCCGGCCTCCCAAATCCCCCAAACGGATTCAGGTCCTCAGCAGAACCGAGACCTTTCCATTCAGGATCTCTTCAGCGTTTTAAATGGTGACTTTCCCCTCGCTCACATTTGGTAATTGGTGCAGGATGAACAACCCCAAGCACCCCGAGTTCCAGTCCTCCCAAGAGCACTCAGAAGGACCCAGCCTCCATCCCGCCCCATCCAGGCCTCCCTGGGCGGGTGAGGCTGCCCTGTCTGCACATGGAGGAGAGGAAGGTCCCACACTCAGGACGGACCTTGCTTCTCCTGCCTCCGAGTGCCTGCCTTTAAAATTCATTGCAGCCATTTGCACTGGGCATTTCCTCTTTCCTTTCTGCTCACACCCCCCTCTCACTTCCTCCATTTGTCATCTCTGTCAGAAAACAGGCCCTGATTGTTTCAGGCTCATGGCTTCAGCCTGGGCAACTGCAGCCCGTCCCCATTGCTGGGCTAATTAACGGCTGGGCTGCATGAATTCCGAGGTCTTTCCAGGAGGGGCTCTCGGCTCCTCAAGGAGGCCGCTCTCTCGGGAGCTCTGGGGGCGCCGCCACCACAGCACCCCAGCCCTGGCTGCCCCTCGTGAGCCTGGGCCTTCTTCCCACTCTGGTCCTTTCCCCTTGTCTTTCGGCAAGCGTGAAACAATTTCCTCTTTTCATAGGGGCTCCATGGCAGGCAGATTAATGAACTTGAGCCCAGCACCGAGGCCGGCCTGCCAAAAATGTCTGCGGTGCATTCAGGGGTCCCTACGGTGGGCCGCAGGAGGGACAGACGGAGGCAACAAAAGACACAGAGCTGTGGGCTCAGGTTCCCAGCAGCGGCTGCTGCGTCATCTGACCCCAAGGTCCACGGCGGAAATGATCTTCCACCTCCAGCTCCTTGTGAGCCTCCATCCAAGGCCCTCCTCCCAAGCCTCCCATTCTGAGAGGCTAGCTCTGAGGCTCCCGGACGCTTTTAGAAACAACCAACCAGCAACAAGTGGTGCACAGGCCATAAACACCCAGTGTCTAGTGCCCCATTAAGACTTTGGCATGGGGCCGTGATGGACGGGGGTAAATTGACCAGGCCCTCTGTTCCAGGCGTACCACCAGCCCTTGGCTGCCCATGCTCTTGTTATAAAACTGTGGGGCTGGGGCAGGACCGGTGGGGTGTTTTTCGGAGGCTGCTTCTTTTCTTTTTTTCAGTTGCGCTCTTAACAAACTGGTGTGTAGGACTCACTCCTCCAAATGGGAAACAGATGGTCCTAGCGTGGGCCTTGGGGATATTTGCTTTGGAAACGCCCAGCATGACAGGGGCTGTGGAAGAATTCTTAGCAGCTGGGGTCCCTCCAGGCTCAGCCAAGTGTCCAGGGAACCAGTTGCTCCCGGGAAAGGTCGTTGCCAGCTCTGGAGTTTCCCTAGAGTACCAGGAGCAGACATTGACACTGTGAATCACCCTGTCTCAATGGAATGGAATTGTCACTTCTCCTTTGTGGGACAATGTCCCTTTCTCCAAGGCTGGTATGGAGTTATCACGTATGGCCCTTTCTGTTGACAGAATTCTCCAGCTTGTTGGCATGGGTGCTGTTCTGCATCTGTGTCTGAGTTGGTCAGCACCCAGGGGAGAGAGCGAGCAAAGACCCGGCATAGAACGATGGCTAGGTGTTTAAAAAAAAGAAGTGGGATAAAGTTATAGAACCCAGAAGCATTTTGGTCACAATCACACATACACCAACACACATACATACCTGACAAATAGTTTCATTTTATCTTTGTCATATTGGTACTCTTTAGATAATATGTTTTGACTTGTCCTCCTCCTCCTCCTCTTTCTCCTCCTCCTCCTTATTCTCCTTCTTCTTTTGTGGTACAGTGGATTTAACCCAGCAGTACTCTACCACTGAGCTATAGACCCTTGCTAAATTGCCCAGACTGGCCTCTAACTTGTAATCCTCTTTCCTTAGCCTCCTAAGTTGCTGGGATTATAGGCATATGCTATTGTATCTGGCCATGTTTTGACTTTTTAGTACAGTGATTATTTCTATTAGGAAAATAGCCAAGCTCCCAGATTGTCTTATTTCATGCTTTTAAATTCTTATTTTTGCTGATATCAATATTACTATATCAACTCTCCTTTTATTCATCTGATTGACTGACTTTTATCATTCCTTTATTTTTTTACCTTTCTGTGTCATTTGGTTTCTAGGTTGACTGTGGGAAGCAAACAACTGGATATATATATTAAAAAAAAGAACCCTGAAAGTCCTGAGATTTTCATAAAAGAATTTTATCCATTCACATTTATTATGATCGTAGATGTACTTAGACTCATTTCTGACATTTTATTTCATGTTTTCTACTGACCAAAAATTCGTGATGTCTTTTTTTTTTTTTTTTTTTTTGGGTCTATTTGGCTACAATTTTTGAGTTCAGGTTCAACTTGTTTTTCCTTAAGCTTAAAAGTTATACAGACTAATTTTCACATCCTAAGGCTAAGAACAGCACTGGACCAGGAAGCAGGAGACAGTGCTCTATTCTTAGCGTAATCATTAACTTTTGTGACTCTTGGGTAATTTATTTCCCCTCTTTGGGCTGTAGGTGCCCCTGCCATAATGGTTGGATTAAGTTATTTTGAAGACATCTACTCCGTGCTAATATGATATGATTCAGTGGTTGAGAAAGTCTGGAGAAAGCTCCAGTCTGTCTAGGAAATGTAATCCTTCAGAGCGGGAGGGAAAGTCAGCACAACTCTTCAGTAGGCATCTGGCTACCAGGGGTACCCAAACTCAAGCTTTGTGGCACAGTTCATTTTTTCAGGGGAAGGCTGGACTTAGCTCATCCCTCATCTGGGATGATCATGACTGAGCGATGTCTGTGTCAAAATTGTCATTTGTTAGCATATTTTATTATATAATAGGAACTTCTGTTATTTACCAAATATAAGGTATTCCCCCAATTTCCAAGCTTCCTTGCAGTTAGAGAGGTCATGTGATTAAGTTTGCCAATGGAATGTGAGCTCCAGTGATGTCACGTTGTGGACCATGTTTTCCTCCTGAGTTAAAGAACTTAAGAGCTAGTATCTGCCCCTTGCTGTGGTGACGAAGGAGACATACAGATGATGCAGGTCCATCTGCCTGGGTATCTGAGTGACTGTGTGGATCAGAGTTCTCTACTGACCTCCTTTGGACAGCCAGCATTAACAGGAAATAAACTTACACTGAGCCACTGGAATTATTTATCTATTTTTGCAGCGCTGAGGGTGGAACCCAGGGCCTCCTGCATGCTAGACAAACACTGTATTGTTGAGCTATGTCTCCAGCCCTAGGGATTTTTTTTTTAATGAGAGGGTAACACAGCCCATCCTAACTAACTAACACGTGCTACTAATAAACCGAGCGCAATATTATGATTGTGCCACTTATATCTTCTCAACTTGAATAGAGAGGGTTCAAAGGACAGGCTAATGGCAAATCTATTTTTCTTCCTCTTACTTTGGCGCTGATGGCTGAAGCTGCCAAAACCTAATCACAAATTTCTAAAGTCCCCACTTTGGAAATATCCTCAACCTCAGTCCAGAGGCCCCTGGTCTCTCCTTGTCCAGAAGCGCCCCCGCCTCTGGTCTCTTCTAATTCTTCACCAGCCTTCTATCACACGTGGGATTCAGTCCAACATGCCAAGGTCGCAGGCCCTGGCTCTTGCTCAGACCCAGCCTCACTGTTCCCTCCAGGTGCACCTTGCTGTGTTCACACCTGGCCTCTCTCAGCTCCGGAAGGACACTGAGTGCCTTCCTGCCTCAGGACACTGGCCCAAGCTCTCCTCTGTGCCTAGGATGCTGTGTCCACACTGTGTACTGGATAACTCCTGATCATCTTCCGGGACTGGCTTCCTGGGGGAAGTCCTCTTTTTTGTGATCTCTCCAAGCCGGTTCCCAGTGCCCACAGCATCCTCTACTTAGCGCTGCCCTCAGGGCATAATCTCAACTGTAATTAAATAATGAGTTGTGAAATCGTTTGCTTAATTAATGTCTGTTTGCACATTGGATTCTCCACTCCAAAAGGCAGGGATGGTGTTCACCCAGTGCCTAGCACAATTTCTGGTGCACAGAGACACTTAGTACGGAAAACATGAACAATGACCCTTTTAACGCTAAGATGAATGAACACATGGTCAGTCCTTGGGCTCTGGAGCAGTGGTCTCTAGACTTCAGTGTGCGCCAGTCAGAATCACCTAGCAGACTTTGGAAAATGTTTATTTAAGCCAGGTGCGGTGGCGCAAGCCTGTAATCCCAGCACTTAGGGAGGCCGAGACAGGAGGATGGTGAGTTCAAAGCCAGCCTCAGCAACGACGAGGTGCTAAGCAACTCAGTGAGACCCTGTCTCTACATAAAACACAAAATAGGGCTGGGGATGTGGCTCAGTGGTCGAGTACCCCTGAGTTCAATCCTCAGTACCAAAAATAAAATGTTTATTTAAATTGAAGCAAAATATACACAATACAGAGTTTACCATTTTAACCATTTTTAAATGTGTGTTCCAGGGGCGTGGTGCAAACATCACCACCATCCATCCACAGAACATTTTTCATCCTGCAAACTGAAACTCCATACCCACTAAACAACTCCCCACCCTCCCCCTACCTTTTACCCTCCCAACCACCATGCTGTCCTTAGTAATCTGCCTCCTCCTAGAGGGCATTTTAAAACACAAATTGCCGGGGCCTGACTGCCAGAGTTTCTGATTGGGCTCTGGTGAGGGACTGAGAATTTGCATTTCTAACAAGTTCCCAGGTGATCTGCTACTGCAAGTCCAGCAATTGTACTTGGAGCTCTCTGCACAGGAGGACCTTGGGCTTGATGCCTCCCACTAAGTTTTCATCATATTTCCTGCACACAGTAGGAGTTCAGAAAAGATTGGTGAAGTGGATTGGCTACACCCAGCTGCTCACCGAGGAACAGGTGAGTTCTTTGGGTGAAGATATAGGGGGTGTCTACTCTGCTTATTATATTCAACTGGGGAGATTTAAAAAAAAAATACAGATGCTTAGGCCTCACCATAGATAAGTGGAATAGAATCTCAGGGAGCAGAACCCGGGCATCTGTATTTGTTGAAAATTTCCAGGTGATTCTATTGGGAAGCCAGAGTTGAAAATCACTAGGGTAAGGAAAGAAGCAAAGGGAGAGATACAAAGAGGCACATGGAAATCAGAAAGACAAACACCTCCAGGGACAGCATCCTTGAGTTTTGTAAAAATACCCTGTGACCTCAGCATGAAAATGATTCTTTGTCAAACTTGTGGGGTTGGGAGACACGCTTGCCCATGTGTTCTCTAGGGACGGGTTATGCTGTCCCTAGATTCACGGGAAAAGATTGTCACACTGGAGCTGACCTTTTCCTAGCCAGCTTCCCCTCAGGCTATTATTTCTGGACATCACCTTGTATTTCCATGAGTGGACAAAGTTATCTTTGGGTGTATCTTGCAGTTTTCTGATAACATAATACTATCTCAGGCTTTTCTCTACAATTTGGGACTAAGAGCTCTTTTCTCTGTGTGTTGTTTTTAATTAGGAAATCCCTTTGCTAACAGGCAGCCTTCCTCTCTAAATTAAACCTGCAAAGGCTTCCTTCTGCAAAGGAGTCGGCTCGTCAAGCTTTCCTCCTGTGAACAGCTGAATCTTGGCAGGCATTGTTATAGATCACTGCTACTCAAAGTGTGGTCCGCAGACTGGCACCAACCATGAGCTCCCACTATGCAATGAGCTCGACATGGAACATGAGACACACCATTCAGACACATCTACGGCAACCTGACAGTGTCACGACACCCACGTGCGTTATACACCTATCTTGGTGGAAAGGGGATTGACCAGTTCAAGGAGCCGTTGACCTGGGTGGCAAGTTAAAGGTGGATGGAGCAGTGGTAAGTGCTGCATGTCAGTCTGTGGTCTAACTCAGCTGCCCTTTTTTTCTTATTCTCACAGGAACGTGTGGTATTCTGTTGTGAATTTCTTTTGTGGTTCCCTGGTGACGACTCAAGTTGAACTCTTAGCTTATTTGTTGGTCTTTTGTGTATTCTATGTAAGGACCTGTTCAAGTGTTTTGACCAATTTTTTATTGGGCATTCTGTTCTTAATGAAGAGTAGGAGTCATTTTTTCTGGAAATAATAATTACTTAATTTTCTTTTGTTGAGTATATGGTCAATGGACATTTAAAAGAGCAGTAACAAAAAGGCCCTTCACTGAATTCTAGAAGCAAGACCATTGGAGATTGACCCTGTGGCCCTATCCATGATAATGCCTTGTGGGATTCTTTTTGAAAACTGGAGAAATGAGTTTAGAAATTGACCCTCTGTTTTCTTGGTCAGAACTCTTCACATTGCAAGTATCATATGCCCAATTCAAACTAGCTCAAGCGAGAGTGTATCAGGGCTAGATTCAGGTGAGGTTAGACCCAGGTGTTCAAAGGTTCCCCCACTCCCATATCTCTCACTCTGCATTCTCTGTGTGGGCTTTGTTCTCTCTGTGTTGGAATCACCCCCAGACCCTCTAGCCTTACATGATTCTTGCTTATTATAGTTCAAGAGAGAACCTGAGTCTCCCAGTGTCTATATAAATTCTCCCAAAGGAACTTGGTGGGTCACACTCGGGTTACAGGCCCACCCTGAGACCAGTCTGAGTTTGGGAGCATACTACACCACAGGAGACAGAACCCTGAGCCTCAGACCTAAACCTCAGATCCCTTCCATAAAATGTGTAAAGTTAAAGAGGATGCATTATTGAAGAACAGACCCACATATGATGGGCGTTCACAGCGTCAGCGGTGAAGCCTCAGCTAGAAAGGTCTGGAGCAAGGCTTAGTGGTGGCAGAGGAGGAGGGCGGTGTAACTTGAGTGTTGAGCTGGACATGGATGAATTGGGCATGGCTGGGTGCTATAATAAGCAGTAACAATGAGGAAAAACACTAGGTAAATATACATTAAATATTATTTACTCGTTTCTGTACCCAGGCAACTAATTTTTTGTTTTTCTCCCCTAGTACTGGGGATTGGATTGGGAAGCCAGGATTTTGCATGTACTTGGTACAAATAGATCAATCATTAAATTTATCAAAAGTGTTTTTCCCCCCCTAAAAAGATAATGTCACCTCATTGCTGTGACAGGACACTGAACAAAGCAGGGGACTGGGCCATGCAGGAGTCAGCAGTTTTTGTTGTGAGATCAGAGACTAAAGGTGAGATAACCCTTGCTTATAGTCATGGAATTCACCTCTGAGCTTCCTGGTAGCTGAAGAAAAAAGGAAAAGTGGATGAATGACTTCACTTTCATTGTCTGATGCCAATAAAAAGACAAGCATTTTCCTAGGTGCAAATATTTGGAGGAATTTATTAAGTGGGTTCATATATGGAATATACTGAGTAACATATGTAAACCTGATAAAATGACTAGGATTTCATATAAATATATCAGACAGAATTTCTTGCATAGTACCTTCAAGTTCTCCCCAAATCAGCATCAAAGAATACAGAATGAGCATGATGTTGTATTCCTGGGCAGGAAATGCTCTTAGGGAACAAGGCTTTTCTGACTTCTATAGAGACTTGATTTTTCTTCCTTTCTTTTTGTTTCTAGACACCTATGATTCGGTTTTGCCATTTGCATGACTTTGAATTCTGATGATTTGTTGGCATATCTGTTCTCCTCGTCTTTCCCCCGGGACCCCTCCCTAGATTTCAGTCATGGCTCGCTGTAGACTTTTTCCAATTCTGCATTCCTAGTATCTACCACTCTATCTAGCCAAGAGGGTGAGTGTGTTGGGACTGTCTGGAAGGAAGGGGGAAAAGAGAGGGAGAAGAAAAAGAAGAAAGAGGAGGAGGTCTATCTCCAAGGAGGGGGAAGAAAGCGAACTCTATCCGAGAGGCCTCAAGTCCAGGCTGAGAGGCCAATTTGTCTCATGAAGCGCGGGCAGGAGTAATGTGGGGAGCGCGTGTGAAAGCTATTCAGGAAGGATCGAGGCACCAATGAGAAGAATAAATTAAAGATTGCCTCATATTAAAAAGACTTTAAGAACTTAGCCTGTTCAAAAAAACAGAAAAAAATCAATGCCCAATGGAGATTTCCATCAATCAATTATGATGAAGAGAAGCGGAAGTCCTTATTTTCATCTGCAAAATCCTTCTCTTGCCTCACCAAGAGCCGTGGCGGTCCCGGGGGCTGCTGCTCAGGGTTAGGAAAGGAGAACCCATGGGCATGGTCACCTCAGTCCTGTCACCAGCAGGCCTGGGCAGTGGTACAGGAGGAGGCAATGAGCCCCATGAGTTTCTGGGTAACTAGGGCCATTTTGGTTCTCTGGTATCCCTGGGTGCTTTCTGATTTTGATCAGTCCACCTCACATCGTGTCAAAGTGTTAAAGGCACCCACATTATAGCAACATTCATTTTGTTTGCTATAAAAAACTTCAAAGGACTTTTATGATTTTGCTTTTGAAATTATACGGCTCCAAGTAACTCATTTATTTTGTGATCAGCCATGGCTTCTCAGGTTTTGCAGCTAATTGTGCATGGCAAAGCAAGAAAATCTAACTTACAAATTGCATCCAAATGCTGTAAAATGTTAACACATATTAACTTTAATAAATAATGACATTTGTACATATTAATGGTGTTTACTTATTTTCAGTTTGCACTTTGCTTTTAGTTATTTTGGAGCCAATGGAATTTTGGGTCCCAAGCACCTTTGTGAGACCTTGCAAAGATCGCGAGCCCCAAGCACAGCCCTCCAAGGGCTTCCTGATTAAAATAGCCTCGTAGACAAAGGGCTGGCACGTGTCAAGTGGGACAAACCTCTCGTTAGATATTAGGAATTTGTTGTTGGAAGAAAGACACAGTCACTTTGCTTCTGAATTTGTAACCAGTCATTTAAAGCCTCATTAAGAAAGGGTGTCACAGCAATGAGGTGATCATTTAAAACCTCATTAAGAAGGTTGTTTGTTTGTTTGTTTTTCCAACTATCTCTTTTTTTAAACATTTTTTTTTAAACTTTATTTTATTTATTTATGTATTTTGTATGTGGTGCTGAGGATCAAACCCAGTGCCTCATGCATGCGAGGCAAGCGCTCTACCACTGAGCCACAACCCCAGCCCCCAACTATCTTATTAGAAAAGAGTTCTTGTTCAGGGACACCAGACTTGACCTCATAGACTAGCATTCCTGTCTCAGTTGTACTCTGTGTAAGCAGGTAAGATGGAGAAGTCCTTTGAATGCTCAGGGACTTAGTTTCCTCTACTGTGAAATGGGACTCTTGGGGTTGTTTTGAAGATCAAATGAGATAATGTTCAAGAAAGTTCCTCCTTGAAAAACACCAGAGATCATGATCATGTAAGACAGCTTAGGCCAGCCGTTCTCAACCCTGGCTGCACTTTGGGAACATCCCGGGGGCTTTGAAGAAGTTCTGAAGGCAGAACCCCATCCGAGACCAATTAAATCAGAATTGCAGAGCAGTGAGAGAAAGCCTGGGTGTTTGGAAAAGGCAGCTAACACACAGCTGATGTGGAGGCCGGAGGTGCTCAGAGAGGACCTGGGTGCCCATAGCGGAGAGTGGCGAGTGGCTGGGCGTGGTTTCCAGGTTACCTGACTTGTCCTGTGGTGTGATTTTAGCTTATTCTGGCTGCCTGTTGATTCTGTGAATTTGGTGGAGATCGTCTGTGCTCAGGAACACGTGTGCTTTCCTGGCACATGACCCAGCTGGGCTTGCGGGCTTGCAGTCATCCAGGGCCATGAAAATGAGTTGGGACCCATGGGCTCTGAGCTGGAGAGAGAGGTACCACTTCCTGGCCTTACCCATTATGGTCCTCAGGGCTGCTGTAACAATGGGTGTAACAGGGGTGACTTCAAACAACAGAAATTCATTCTCTCATTGTTCTGGAGGCCAGAAGTCTGAAATCAAGATGTTGGCAAGGCCCTGTTCTTCCCAAAAACTCCTACGGAAGGCTCCTCACCACCTCTTCTGGCTGCTGGTGGCTGAAGGTAGTCCTTGGCGTGGGGCATATCACTCTGTCCCCTTGTGGCCATATCCTCTCTCTCCTCTTCTCTCTGTATCTTTTCCCCTTCTTATAAGGACACAGGTCATTGGATTTAAGCCCACCCAGTTAATCCAGGATGACCTTGTTCTGAGTTCCTTAACTAAATTATATCTGCAAAGACTTTCCAAACCAGGTCACATTCACTGATACGGGGATCAGGATTTGGACCTATCTGTGACCCAGCCAAATCACTTGACCTAGAGGCAGATGTCCTTTGTACCATCATCTTCTTAGCCCTTCGTCCAGTCTCTTGCTCCCCTCCATGTCTCATTGTTCAGGGAGAGAATAACGTTAAGGGTGCTTCTTGGGGTGGGCTACATTAACGTTTATGTTGGGATGGAGGGAGGACTTATTTCATCTCCCAGTCTTGGGGTTTGGTGCCTTGCGTACAAGAAACCCACATTCTCACTGGTGCTGAGAATGCACCTTTGACCTCCACCACACTGGCCCAGCCGCATGCGTTATTTCACTGGCTCTCAAAATTACCAGCACCATTTTTCAACATGAGAAAGTCTAGGATGGAATCGGTGGTCCAGAAGACCCTCAGGTGAGGACTGGAGGGCAAGCCTACTGGGCAGTGATTCGTGAGGAACTGGATGGGAAGATGAGGAGGCAGAGAAACCAGATCAACAGTGCTGGGGAGCAGGACCAGGCTGCATGCAGCTGGGGTGCAGGCCCCCTGAGGACCTCTGGGAGTTGATCTGGAGCCCACCTCAGCATCTGATGCTGGTTCAGGGCTATTTCTGGAGACTGTAACACCCTCCAGGTCTTCCGGCCTGCTCCTGCTCTGCTAACAGGCAGGACAAGCTCTGATAGCCCCAGAGACCCTCAGACAAAGAGTTCGCAATAGGAATTGCCAAGGAAGGAAGCCGGGGCTGAGGGGCTGCGGGCAGGACGCACACCATGTTTGCCTCATGACTCTGGGGAGCAGACCCACGCTCTCATGCTTGCCCCACGGCCTGCCCTGAATCAGCTGGCACTGAAATCCTATGCAGTTTGCAAGATGTCCCGAAGCCCAAAGACTTTGAGATCAAGTCTAGAAGATTCCTCTCTCGGATGCCTCTGCAGTGTGTGTTTTGTGTGATGGGTTCCGTGTGACCCAGTGACATGCATCATACTTGAAATATTCCCACTACTGACAAAATAAATCAGCTGCGCCCGCCATAGCACTTGGCTTATTAGGGGAAAATGGAAAAAAGGCATTAAATATTAATGCTGCATATTTTCCTCTCCCTCAGAGCCTTCTGTGCGGCTGATCGCTGCCCAGCCAGTGCAGCCTTCTGTCTTTTTTCTTCCAGTGATGACAGGGGACAGGAAGGACTTTTGAGAAGGCGGTGAGAGGCAGGTGCGTAAAATGGGGCTCCAACTGGCTCTTTAGGTCCCTGTTTGGGAGCGTCCCTGTCTCCTTTGAATGCCAAGGACTGTGGCACCATGAGATTTCATCTCTGGCAGAAAGTTCACCACTGCACCCGTGCAGTCTGGCAAGTCCGCAGCGAGGACAGGGTATGGTTTCTTGCAGGCAGGTGAAGAGGCGGATGGAGAAGCACGAAGCTCCCTCCGGGAAGTGGTTGATACATCCCGAGCCGCTGGACCGGCCTGTTGGATTGCTCATTTTTAGCCGAGAGAGATGCCCTCACTTCTAAGCCCAGGCTAGGGAGGAAGCGCGGGCAGGCAGCTCGGAGGCCTCAGAAAGACATTCTTCCCGAGATGTCAGTATTTCATTTGGCTAATCTTCGAAAACTCCTGCACAAAAATCAAAAAGAAATCCCTAAGAGGAATTCTCTTTTAAAAAGCTGGGAAGTTCGATTTCTTAGTTGTTTTTTTTTTTCTAAAATTAATTTTTTATGACACAAGCAATGCATTAATCCAATTTTGTAAAGATTAAATCATTACACGCAAGGCGAGAGTGCTCCCCGCCCCAGGCCGGCTGCCCCTTGTGGCCTGGGAAGCTAGGGCTGGGGGCTCTGCGGCAACCTGTCACCAACACGGTGAGGTGCCCTGTGGTTTTTTGGTATTTCTGTCTGTTTCTGATGCTGTCCCCAAAAAACGCTTCCATCATGAGATTCACTGTGGTTTGGACTCCTGGCTGCCCTCTCTTGTCCCCCCTCCCCTATGCCATCTTTTCAGGGCTCTGGCATTCTGACGGATGTCCTCTGATTGTGATCCTCTGTGTCTGAGCTCAGAAACTTGAGGGTCCCTGCGTCCTATGGCATGGGGCTGGGCTGCTCTGTTGGGCTTTTCATTCTGTCCCCAGCTCTTGTGGATGCAGCTAGGATTAGTCTCCTGGGGAAGCTCAGACACCTCGCTGGGCAGTCCGCTGGCCTTTGCTCCCCCCGCCCCGTCTAGAGGTTTGGGAGCACAGTTTCCCTGGCAGGTTGCATTTCACATAAACCCTTGCAGGGCAGAATCTATCTGAATCAATCAATCAATCAGTCAGTCATCATCATCATCATATCAGTTGTTAAGCACCATTTACAGTCCCAGCTTGGTGCCAGGTACTTCACATCTGTGAACTCACTTTATGCCACTCATGTTTATGGCTAGGAATCTGGGACCAGGTGACGTTGTGACCCTTGTCCAAAGTCCTATAGCTAGTAGAGGTCGGAAGCAGGATTAAAACCCAGGGCCAACTCCTAAGGGTGTGAATGAAAATAAGCGTGTGATGTGCGCCTGCTGGCGAGCATCTCCTAATCCTGCTTGATCTGGGCTCATCCTGGATGTCCCACATCTGTGTCCGTGGAGACTCCCTAGAGGCCAGGTCCTCAAGTTCATGGCCCCCTCTGCCTGCCCTTTGCTCAGGCGCCTGGAGAGCTGAGAGGGTGGCAGGAGTACTGCCTGTCAGGAGGGCCAAGGCCCTCAGCCCCCCGACCCCACGAAGCTGTCAGCAATTTAGGTTGAATGAGCATCCAAAGGCCGCGCTGCGGGAAGATCATGGGAAGACATTAGCCACAGCTGTTTACAAGTGAGATGAGAAACTCCTGAGAGGCTTTCTTGAGGAGGGAAGACATGTCCCTTGAGGGAAAATTAGGCAAATTGTGTGCCTGTTTGGGCTAGGTGGGCTCCAGTCCCCATTGGGGAAATTAACTCGTCACCCACGTGGCTGTCACTTGGGCTCTTTTCATGGCCTCCTTGCGGCTGCAGGGAGATGTGTGGACCTGAATCCTTACGCTACACACTCCAGTCTGGAGAGATGGGCTTCATTTAGGGCGCTTCATAGTGTGGCTGGACCTTTCCAGCTGCTGCTCTGCTGATTCACCTCCTCCCACAGAGGACACGATGCCCGTCCCCTCATCTGCCTTTCTGATCCCGAAGAGCCCACCATTGCTCCTCTGTTGAGCTGCTCTCTATCATGTCTGGTCTCTTCCACACAAGTTCTATGACAGCGAGGGAATCCCTGGTTCCAAAGACTGGGTAGATGGTATGTGGAAAAGAAAAGGCTTAGGGTTCGTGTGGTTTTTGTATATGTGGAGGATGCTCTTCTGCTTGTCTTGCTGTGGGTCTTATCAGAGCCTTCAAGGCGCTACAAAGGGGTTGACCTCACTGGATCAAAAGTCTCTGGTCGTAGAACATGGTGAGAGTAGAATATCCATTCCTGAGTGTTCGTTCCTCACTCCCTAAACATGGTGGTGTGGGGAAATGACACGTGAGAACTCTAGAACCCACAGAACTGAGGGAGGGTCTTCCTTAGCTCGACAGCGGCTAGTCCTGTGACCTTCTGGGCACCTGTTTCCTCATCTAAAAGTAGGAGTTGTTGAGAAAATGAAACGAGATGTGATTTTGAAGCATCCTGGGGGTGCGCTCATGGCCGTCTTCTGATTCTCGCCCGGCCACCAACTCACACCCCTATAACTATGCACCTCTCTAACGGGACCTGGTCAGATGGGCAACATGGCTGCTTTGGTATGCATTTCCCCACAAGATCATGAGCTACGTGAAGGCAAAGATTGTCTCTTAGTTCCCTTAGGTCTCAGCCAGACCCATGGAGGGTGCTTGATGTGCAATGATTACATCCACATTGAATCTTGTCATTTCTCCAGTTTTGTGGTATCCTAAGAGTCTGGGCATCTCTCGGAAAGTTTTCAGGGTTGGGTGGGGATTATGCATGATATAACTGAGCTAAGGAGAGCTAAATGGATTTTTTTAATCCACTAAAAACTTGCTATGTATAGATAATTTTAAAAACTTTTTTTTTTCTATGAAAATTAGTTGCTCATTGAATTTAGAAAATATGGAAAAGCATTAAGGAGAAAATTAAAATTTCTAATAATCCCAAGTGCTGCTAATATTTTGATATGTATCTTTTCAGTCTGTTTTACTGACTTTGCATATATATATGAATATGTATGTATTTATATGCATGCATATGCATATAAATGTATATGCATATATATGTCTTTAGTGAAACGAATTATTTTATAACCTGCTTTGTCCACTTAACAATATGTAGGAAACATGTTGACATTAGCAAATCTTCTATATTATTTTAAATGGCTGCCTGGTGTTCTGTTGGGTGGACATAAATAACATGGTTTGTTTAACCATGATTTATTTTGATGCTTTCCATTCTTCTCTGTTACAAGCAATGAAGCAGTGAACATCCATCACGGGTGTTTGAGAGCATCCTGGCTTATTTATTTAAGATAAAATCTTAGAGATGAAATTGCTGAGTCAAAAGTTAACAATGTAGAGCTAATCTTAACCAAGGAATATTCACTATCTGCCAAGTATTATTCTGGTCAAGAGGTCGGTAAACTGCAGTCTGTGGGCCAAAGCCAGGCCCCTGCCTGTTTTTAAATAAAGTTTTATTAGAGCACAGCCATGCTGGCTCATTTACTTTTGTTCTGTGGTTGCTCTGGGCTCAGCCCTGGAGGAGCTGAGCAGTTACAGGGAAGGCTGTATATCCCACAACACTCCACGTACTTAGTCTCTGGCCTCTTACAGAAAAAGTTTGCTGTTCTAGACACTGAAACTGTTCCAGCAGGAACATAGGCGGTCCCCAAATTTGTGCTAAGTTTTGGAAAAAAACAGCAAATACACCCAGGTAGGGTTTTCATGGATCCTCCCGGGGTATCCACAGTCTTATCAAATTCAATGCTGAACTTTCAATCTTCATCCTAGTACTCTTGCATATTTGCAGCAAAAGACCGTCTCCTCATTTCAAAGCTTTGTCTTATCTGTCCTCAGCAATCTTCTTCCCTAATTCCTGCAGAATTTCCTTCTTAGCAGTCTACCATACAGTTCAGTGGTTAAGAGCTTGTACTGTGGAAATCGACTGGCCTAACTTTCAGTTCCAGCTTCTTTGCTTAATAGAAATTGACCATGAGCCTCAGTTTCACTGTCTGAAAAATGAGTCAATTGATACTTACGTCTGAGAAGTCCTTAGCCCTACACCGAGCACATATTAAATGCTCAATAAATAGTGGGAGGGGTGTCTGTTACCTTCCCCAGCATCTCATCCTTGTTGGCTTTGAAATGATGGTGTCCCCCCCGGGGTTCTTGTCTTTCTATTCTGCCGCGCCTTGGTTGACAACTACTGCTTAGCTGGCCAGACCTCCTCCCCCACCCCAGGTCTCATATATCATCTTCCCACATGAAAAGTCTGTGTATTTCAATTGTTAGTTGGTGGCTCCAGTTTAGAAACTCAGGGCAACTTTTGTCCAAAATTATCAGAAAGTCTTTAAAATAATTGTTAGCCTCTCCCTTGAAACAATCCAAACTTCTATAAAACCTGTATTTGATTTAAATAAGACAATCTATCTTGGCTCAGTTACCCTCCCCATTCCGTGCCCTCTACCCACCTCCCACATTGACCACCAGAAATCATCAATTTCTGGTAATTTCATAGGATTTAAATTCAATGGGAAAGACCTGAGTTCAGTTCCTTCTGGCCAAAGGACGTTTCCAAAAAGTTTGAAGGCATATCAGTTCCATCTTCCAAATCGTGGAACATCTTCCAAAATATAAATGCAATCAATAATCAAGTTTTTAAAATGTTGCCCGATTTTCCTTCCTAAGGAGAAACAAGAAACAAAAAGCAAGTACACAGATACATATTCCAGGAAAGCTAGCCCTGCTGACTGTGAACCACTTATCATGATCCAAAAGATTTACTCAGAGGCATAATTAATTGGAACTTATTTCAGTGGAAGTTATTTCCCTTCATCTCATTACCGAAACAAAAGAAGATTATAGGCCAGGGAATCCATGAGGTTTCAAGAGAATCTATTGATGAATGAAGTTGGAAAGAGTTGACACATGGTCAGAGATGGTTAACATCCAGAAATTCCTACAAAGCAACAGCAATTCTTTCCCATTAATCCTGCCTTGCCTCTTTGATCTTGATTGGTACCACTGCTGCAAGCCAGGCACGAAGCTACCCTGGTATTAAATGCCCTGAAGATCTTGCCCTGCAGAAAATTCTTCAAGAGCTTGGAAGATTAAAAATAACACTGGCAATAGTGATGATAATAATAACAACCTCCCAATCAACCAATAAGACAAAAAACTAGAAAGATGTGAATAAGCAGAGATTTTAGGAAAATTCTAAAGCTGTTAGATGGTAAATATGCCCTTGGAACCTGTTGGGACAAGTGCGCTTGTGTTAATTTGCTTTCCCTGTCATTAGGGAAGTGGGTTGAGTTGGGACTGGCAGTTCCAGGCCACAGTGGCTTATTCTTGTACAATGACGGACTAATATGAAGAAGAGAGGTAGGGAGGGCATGGGCAGTTCGGGGACACTTGAAGGAATCCTAGAGACGCCCACTGACCATGTGTCTTCGTCTTCCTGTTGTTCTAAGACCTTCTGGAAGTCTCTCATACTCCATTGGGACATTTGTGGTGACTCTTGAGATTCTCCAAATTTTTAGACGGGGCCTCCATCTCCACTGTGTATCGTCTTCTGGCCCTGCAGGCAGAGTCCTCAATCCTTCAACATTCTTTTGAGTCTAGAAGTGGCCGGAAGTCATTAGACATTCTTTTAATTCTAGAAATGGGGGACAAGGAAAGGGTGGGCTTGGACAGTGGGGATGTGACTGCCCCTCACAGCTGGTGGTCAGCATGATGCTCAACATTGTCTGATTAAAGAAATTAAAAAAAAAAAAAGTTCTGTCAGAGAGAAATGCAAATAAAGTGGCTCAGGGTTAAGATTTTGAGTGGTTCAATTATGCTCTTGTTTATGAGAGGAAATGGATTTTTAGAAGAAGTCTGTACACAGTTGGGTGAATTAGGCAACCATTTATTATATAATTGAGTAACAACATAATCCACTGTTCTGGCGGTAAGGCCAGCCAAAGCCACTGCACACTGGGGGACTCTGGACTCTTGCTTTCTCACTCTTCCTACTTTAGCTCTTGGGGGAGCAAGAGTTTGGGGGCATTCATCCTCCTCTTTCTCTCCCTCCCCATCGGCCTCAGACGGTGATGTCTAACTGGTTGGTTCTCTAGCTGGATGTTGTCCAGTGGGAACTGTTGGGACAGAGGAGCCCAGGGAAGTTTCTACCAAGGCTGTGCAAACTGAGAGGCAAGGTGTTGAGGCCATTGGGCCATTTTATGTCATGCCATTGAGTCAGAAGGCATGACTCTGCTTCATCTTCTGGGCTTTCCAGGCAGATGAAGAAAACAAACCAGCCCGCTGTTTCCTGCTCTGCAGGGTTTCCAACAGGAGGCAGCTTCCTGCTCACAGTATGCTAGTTGGTAGGGGATTGGGTGGGCTGCAGAGGCCTGGGCAGGGCAGGGCTGGGAGTGTGTGTGTGTGTGCGCACACACGTGTGGATGTGCATGTACTCGCCATGCTCATATCCCCAGGCCCCTCCTGAGGCTCAAGATGTCCACTGATTCAGCTGTTGACAGTGTTGGGCACTGAAGGTCCCAGCTGGGAACTGCCCTCAGCCAAAGGGAGTTGCCTTGCTCAAGTGCATGTTCTGTCCTTGGGGCATCCTGCATGCCATGACTGGTCCATGTGGCTGCCAGGCCTCAGCCCCGTGTGGATCCAGGACAACACTGAGGGCCCCAGCCCAGAGCTCCCTGTGGGATCAGCAGAGGCCTCAGTTGTGACGGTGTGGAGCTCAAGTTCTCCCTCTGCCTGATCCTGCTGCCCTCCCGCCCCTTCCAGTGCAGATCCTGGGAGCATTTCTGCACACACGTCCTAGTCTCAGCCTGTTTTCCAGGGAAACTGCTCACCGACAAGATGTCTGCTCCTCCTCATTTCAAGTGGTTGGAAAATGGGCATTGGCCACAGCATTGCTGATCTGCTCTCTTGTGACCACAACGGTGGTTGGCTTCCATAGTCACTAGATGCTTCTGGACACAGGGCTAATCTCCTCTGGATCCCTGAAATTTCTGACTATAGTGATGCAACCTTAGGGTTTGGGGATGCTTTCTCTCTTTTGCCCTGTCATTCTGCCTCAAATTCTGCCTTTTTACGAATCAGTTTTCTTTTTACCTGAGAAATTTTTGGGTTCCTGTTGCAAATCTCTTGAAGTTACCCCATGGTTCTGCGGAGACAGCCCATGTTCAAGCCCCAACTCTACCGTTTACCAGCTGTGTGATCTTGGAGTTGAGAAAGCACCTCTCTGGGCCTCAGAGTTCTCGACTGGGATGTGGGGCTTCAGGACTATCATCTTCCCACTTTGCAGAGCTGCTGTGAAGTCCAACAAGAAGCTGTGTGGACACTGGGGAGGGCACTGGCAGAAGTCCAGGCTGGGCAGGGAGGTTAACACCTTAGCACATCAGTCTACATCTTAGCGGGGCCTTATCCTCCTGCCCCAGTCAGGTCCTGTCAGAAAGATGCCCCGGAGACAACCTGGGGAAGGCTCCTGGGCAGAATCTCTAGTTTTGAGGCTAGGTAGAAAAGAGTTCAGATGACAATCATCTGAGCAAAGTACTTAGCCTTTTTATGCTTCAGCTTCCTACCCATGTGTTAGCATAGCCCTTATCACAGGGTTTTTTTTTTTTAGGAGTGAATGAAGAATTTAAGAAAAAGATCCAGAGCACAGGTGAGGAGCTTAGTAAGTGCCAGCTTTCGCTAGCAGGAGAGTGGAGTGTGCTCCATCTCTGTGACTTACCATCCAAGAGAAAATATTTACTAACTCTCTGAGCCTCAGTTTACTTATCTTCGAAATAGAGTGTTACCTCCTACTTTGTATGGTCGCTTTGGAGGCTCAACAGAATGTAGATAAAGGCTCTGGTACCATAGCTCTTCTTACTGTTGTTATTTCCTGAGAGTCCCAGAGAAATAACAGCAAAACAATGACCCAGAGAAGTTAAGTGGATTATTCCCCATGGTGACCCTGGAATGGATGGGTGTCGGCCTTTTCACCGAAGGTGGGAAGTTCCCAAGTGACTTCTCTTGCCAAGTTATTTGTTTCCTTGCAGGAAAATCATACAAGAAACTTGGCTACCTGAGGTTTAAGCCTCCCGGTTCCCTGGGAATCACCTGATGTCAGGATTTGCAACGTGAGTTCTGGTGCAGAACAGAGAGTTCTGCCCGGCCTCAGACAAAGGTTCCTTTGGTTCCTGAGCTGGCTCTGGCCATTGTCCTGGCCAGGTGTCAGCTGGTTGGCTTTCAGGTGTCATGTGACTGTCCCTACTTGGAGATCTTCAGATAGACCCTTGAGTCCTTGCTAGGCATTCTGTCACATCCAAAACCTCGTGAGGAGATGGAAAACTTAACATTGCACTGTAAAATATCCAGAAAGACCTCACCCCATTAACACCAGAGGATTGCCTTATCCACAGGAGGAATCAGATGTTGTGGGGCACAGGCAGCACCCTGGGTGAGGAGGCCACTTGCCATACTATGTTGGCTTCAGACCTCTCCAGTGACTTAGGTTCAGGGGTTGCAGGTGAGAGGAAAAAGCAGCTCCTCAGCTCAGTTCCAAGAAACACAGGGGCCTTTCTGTGAGTATTCAGGGACAGCTTCTGTGACCCAGGTGTAGGAAGTACAGCCTGGATCACTGCAAGTGAGAAGTCACCATCTTTCTCCATCATCCCATGGACGGCTGTTTCTGCCACTCCCTGGATGCTGGTTCCCACTCTTCTCCCTGCAGACTGACCTTCCTGGCCAGGCCTACTTTTTGTTCCTGCCCATGGCTTTGTTTGACTGTGGTGCTGATTCCAGATTTGACGTTCTTGGTCCTCACAATTCACTAGCACACTGGTTTATTTAAAAACCAAGGCTAGAGAATATGATTGGCTTGACTTGGGTCAGGAGTTAGCTCCTGGTCCAATCAGCTGTAAGGAGGGGAAATGGGTCCCCTGAGGCCACCGGCTACTCCTTCAGGAGCTATTGGCCAAGCAGCATTTCCAATAAGTGGATGTGAATAGCAAAGAAATATGGACATTTGGAAAATTCGGTTTAGCTTTCTGCACCTTATTTTCCTTAACTGAAAATAGCAAGAATTGGTCATTCAGTGTCAGATTAAATCATTCTGCATATGGAAGCCAGTTGATTTCCCTCCTCCCAACAGCCTGCTCTTATCTCCACACCTGTTCAGCCACCTGTGGCCACAGTATAATAATTCAAACACTTTCTTTTCTTTTATTGTGATAAGAACACTTAACATGAGATATGCCCTCTGTAGGCACAGTGTTGAACAATAGATTGTGAGGGCTTATTCATCTTGTTTGACTTGTTTTGCCAGTTGATTATTGATTCTTTATTTCCCCTCCCCATGGAAACTCCCATTCCATCTCTGTTTCTAGATATTTGATTGTTTAGATACCTCATATACTGTATCTTTCTGTGATTAGCTTATGTTACTTAGTGTGATATCTTAAGGTTCATCCCTGCGGCCTGAATTGTAGCATTTCTTTCTTTTAAATGGCTGAATAGTATTCCATTAAATGTGATACAACATTTTCTGATGTAAATTCTTTGGAAAAGTTCTCAGAAGAGAAACTGTTGGATCATGGTGGTTCTGGGTTTTTTTTTTTTTTGAATTTTTGAGGCACCTCCACACTGTTTTCCATAATAGCTGCACCATTTTGCATTCCCATCAGCAGTGTGCAAGAGTTTTACTTTCTTCACATCTTTGCCAGAATTTGCTGACTTTTTTTTTTTTGACTTTGTTTTTTCTGTTTGTCTTGTTGTGGTTTTAATTTGCTTTTCTCTGACAATGAATGACATTGGACATTTTGCATATACCTGCCGGTCATCTTCCTTTGTCTGTGGAGAAATATCTATTCAAGTCCTTAGCCCATTTTTAGTTGATTTATCAGTGGTTTTTCTTTTCTTTTCTTTTTTAAACTATTGACTTGTAGGAGTTCCTTATATATCTTGGAGACCAACCCCTCATCAGATATTGGCTTGATTAATTTCTCCCATTCTGTAGGTTGCCTTTACACTCGTCGATGGTTTCCTTCGCTGGGTAGAAGCCTCTTGGTTGGATAGAGTTCCACTTATTTTTGTTTTGTTTTCTGTGCTTTTGGTGTCACGCCCTTTGAAGGAAGTCCATTTTGCAGGGAAGTTCTCTAGGGTATTTCTAGGAGTCCTGAGGAATGTGTCTATATTCCACAGGTCTGCACAGGCCGTGGCTTGTCACTCCTACCAGCCTCTTGCTCTGCATCCTTGCTGCCCCTGAGCCCAGCTGGGAATCCCTAGCATGCTGTTTTCCAGGCTACTGACACTCACTCTTGGGTATCTTTCTTGGGTATCTTTCATGTGAGTGCATGGAGAGAGCGGTAGTCTCCAAAGCAGAGTTAAGATAGGATGGAAATGGCCTCCCTTTACCAAATTTTGGGGGCAATAAAGTTTAACTAACCATTTGTTCTTGTGTGCCTTCCACTGGGCCTTCTTGAGGCTACAGGACCCCAAAGGACATTCAGAACATTTTTGCAAATGAGTATTTTTGCAGATAAGTACCAGCCACTCTGGGAGAGAACTTCATCCCTTCCAGTCCAAAGTCCCCACCTCTCCTTCACCAGGCTTCATCCTCACTGCCAGGAAGCCTGGCAGCTTATACTCCCTGTAAAGGAGAGGCCCCTGCCCACCTGCCACCACCATCTGACCCATGACCTGAGCTAGGCTTCTCCACTTACCACCGACCTTTCTCCAGATCTGACTCCTTCAGCTTAAACAGCCCTATGAATCAATAGTGCGGGTGCAGATTTGGAAGCCAAACCTGGACCAGAGTTTTCTTGTAATCTGCCAACATTCGGTGAAAAGAAAATGGGCTGGCCTCACCCTCTTGGCGGGGCAGGTCTTGGCACTGGATCACTTGTGAGCTCATTCATGGTCAAAAAGACAAATTAATCTTCTCAAATTATGCAGTGGTTTTCGGAACATTGAAGTTGCACGTTTTACAGAAAAAGAATTTCTGTCTTCAGATGTCATCGAGTGAGTCTCCCGTTGACGACTGCTAATGGTATGCTTTGGAATGGGAGCTGGCCTCAGGGACACAGCCTCTCCTTAAACTAAGGGAGTATCTGTTCCAAAGATAAAGTCATTTTGTTTTCTTCATAGACTAAAGAGACGGTCTGAAATTCCCCACGTGGCCGTTCTCCAACCTTAAATATTTAAAGCCTTGGTCTCTTCCAGGTGCCTCGTTATGCAAATGATCTCCTTTGATTCTCCCAGCAACCTGAGCAGGTAGGTATGATTGTCTTCATTTTACAGGTGAGGAAACTGAGGCTCAGAGACATGCAAAAACTGCAGAGTGGATTCAAACCCAGTTTGGACTATGCTCTTTGTCCTACATCCAGCCTCCAGGCCGTGATTCTGAGACTGGGTGGCTTTGTCCCCAGCATTGGGTAGACAGGCGGTGACTCCAGATCACATGCCTAAGCACTGGACTGGTTGCATAATTTGCATATCCCAGTGCAAAATGGAAATGTAAAGCCCTGTTCAAAAGTTACCACAAATTCAGGCCCATGACAGCAGAGCATTAAACAGGGTCCTGGACACTGTGTTGGTCACCCTCTTGTTTAACCAGCCGCCCGGATGGGTCATCTTGCTCCTAGAAGCCCTACAGGCAGTGGGGTGACTTGGTGCTGCAGGACACGAGGCAGTTTTCTATCAAGCTTCTCCACCTGCTGCCCTGTCACTGGCATGATTGTCAAAGAGTGCCAGACACCAAGGGGTTGAGCTTACCAGATAATTTTTGCAGTTTAGCTGCTTTTATATTTCCCTATTATTGTTGTTTTGAGTAATCTGTGAGGCTTTTGAAGAAATTGCTTCAACCGGTTTGAGCCTTAATAAGATATGAAAAAATCGGAGGCAAAGGGGCGGGTGATAGAAACGCAGCTTTCATTCAGCGCTGCGGGCGCTGGGAGCGGAGGAGCGGGCGCTGCGGGCGCATCAGAGGCAGGTGGGCAGCAGCGTGGAGGGGGCGGCCGGAGCGCTGCCAGCCAGCGAGCGTGGTGCTCAGCTCTCCACGGAGGAATGACAATTGGAAACATAAAAGCCAAGGCAGAAAGCAAGAAGGCAAGAAGGAAATAGGGAAAAAGCATCCCCCGACTCCATGGCAGCCCCCTGAAGGAAGTGGCTGGTAAGGACTGTAAGTGGTTAGCAGCCCCTGCTGGAAAAGGGGGTCCTCGGTTGTTTTCCCAACATCAGAGGCATTTGGGTAGCTGGCTGGATCTCCTCAGGAGGCAGAATTTGCTAGAGAGAGTCTAATGTGGACCCAGGTCTCCCAGATTCCCAGGTGACTGGGGTCTGACTAGCTGCTTGGAAAGCAGGCTCTGGCTTGGGGATTCGTTCAGTGGTCCTTGAGCATCCCAGTGCAGCCTGGCTTATCCTTGGGGACACAGTGACCACAGGCAGGTGTGGACCATGCACTCCTGGGATTCCCAGTCTGGAAGGGGAGTCCCACCAACAGGCAGGCAGGTAGACTTGCAGAGGTGTTGAGGGGAATTCCCAGGGAGCTGCCTCACCCTCAGAAGAAGCTCCCTGGAAAAGCACAGTCCAAAGGAAATCTGAAGGATGAGCAGGATTTACCCACATGTGGGGGATGGCAGGGCTGAGGAGGGGGTTACTGGCTGAGGGGAGAGCACGATCAAAGGCCAGGAAGCAGACAGCGGTGGATGCACTTGAGTGATGGCTCTTGACGACCAGGAGGAAGCTGTCTGTGGATCAGGGGCTGGTCCATGCTCAGCCCTCACAGCAGACCCTACACTTGACTGCTACTCTGCCACTCGCTTCTCTAGGAAGAGACCTTTGCCCGCTTCTCTCTTCTCTCTGTTCTTTCCATTCACTCATCATTGGGCTTCCTGCCTTGGATTTTTTCCATGTACTCTCAGAATGCCTATTCAATTGCTATTTTAAAGACCAACATTTGACTTTTAAATAAGAAAGAAGGAAGTTAATTTCACAGTTGGTTTGAGGGGGCTTCACAGAGGTGAGGACCCAGAATCTCACTTTCTCATTGTTCCTCCGTTCATGAAAGGTTGTTCTTGAAGTGTGCTCCCAGATGTCTCTCCACTATGGCACCTTGTCCAGAGGCAAGATAGAGAGAGGAGGGTACCTTCCTTACCCAGAAGCCTGTGGACCAGAAGCTACATGTAGCATTTCTGCTCACATCCCATCGGCCAGAGCATAGTCATGTGACTGTACCAGATACAAGGGAATCTGGGAAATGTATTCTAGCTGGCTTCCACATCCAGTGAAAACCCAAAGGTTTGCTTACTGTAGTATGAAGGTAGAAATGGGTGTTGAAGTAACTAGTAGTTTCTATCCTCTTCCAGATCTGGTTGTCGTAGACTAATATTGCAGTTGTGAGTCTTCTGTGTGGTTTAACCCTGGTCTCCCTATCTTTCATGCAGATGCAGAAAGGCAGAGATTTCAATGCTAGAAAGCCAGATATCATCCTGCATCTAAGCAAAAACTTACAAGAGTGGAGTCGGGGGGTAAAACATTATGGAGATGTGTTAGGTCAATTGAAAAAAACAACAACAACAAAAACTCCTTGGGGTAGGGCAAGGGAGGCCTACTCACTTTACTTAAAAGAGCTTTGTTGATTTGATGGAATGCTGAGTTGGTCCTCCTTTGAGCCTTAAAAACTCTCAGTTGAGAAGAGACCAACAACTTGGCCATGAACCCTTAATTAAGGCCCGGCCCAAATTCCTTAGGTAGGGTGGGTGTTTCTTACAAGGCAGATTGGTGGGCAGTGAATGGGGTCCCCCAAAAGCAGCCTTTGGGAGTATAAGAGGTGGGCCATCCCCGAGTGAATAGGTTCAGTCAGACAGACGATCCACATAATCCAATAAAACGCTTCTTGTTTTTGTGACTAATCCAACTGTCATACTCTGTTTCCAAGAGCTCAAGATGTCAAAAAGTGCTTCTGAGTCTTGATGTTCACTTTCTGGTTTGTCCAGAATTCATTTTCTTCTCAACTCAACATCTAGGCTGCCTGTTCCTGTTGAGACAATAACCTACCAAGCAAGAAATTCAGAGCGTTTCCTGCACTCCAGGCTCAGGGTTCATTATTTTGGTGTTATCTGCTGATGTGGGTTATGTGTGCTCACTGCCCTCTGTCCCCTTAGTCTCTGATCCTATGATGGTAGTTCCTGTATTTGCCTCTTACTCCAGGGGAGAGGTTTGGAGGAGCCAAGCTCCATCCTGGTTTGTGTGGTCTTCCCAGCATCTGGGTTGGTGCCTGGCATGTGGTCAATCAGTGTTAACTGACTTGTTGACTTTGTGCAAATAACCAGGGTTGGCCATGGCTCTTTGGAGTTAATCCATTTTGTCACTGCAGCGCCAGCTGTTAAGTGATCAGAACACCATACCTGTCCTATTTCCATGCTTTGTAGATGTGACTCCAACCTCTCCCTCCTCCCACCTTCCCTCTAGGAGTCCATTATTGTCTTTAAAAATGGAAAGAGTGCTTATCAGAGATTGGCAAGAGTCTTCTCATTATAAAAATTAATGATATGGGAAAATTGGCAATTTCTTATCAACTAAGCATACACTTGCCTTAATTCCCACTGTTGGACATTTTTCCCAGAGAAATAGAATTCTATTTTCAGACAAAAACCATTACATGAATATTCATAGAAGCTTTATTAGTGATTGCCTAAAACTGGAAATAATCCAAGTGTCCTTCAGTGGGTGAATAGGTAAAAGAAACTCATACATCCATACATTGGAACCCTGCACAGCACCTTTTAAAATACAGCTAGTATTTAGACTACATATGTGTTTGCATTGAGGAACACATTTCTGACATATGTAATATATTAGTTTGGTATGGCTGCTGTAACAAAATACTACAAAAAGTGGTCTAAACAACAGAAATTTTTCTTCGGTTCTGCAGACTACAGGTTTGAGGTCAAGTGGTTGAGATTAAGGTATCAGAGGAGATTGGGGTGTGCTCTCTCTGATGGTGCTAGGGAATGGTCTGTTCCAGGCCTTTCTTCTAAGCTTTGGTAGTTCCTTGGCTTGTGGCATAATTCCAACCTTTATATGGTGTTCTCTTCATGTGAGTACTTGTGTCCTCCAGGGTGGAGAGGTCACAACACAGATTATCTGTTTATTTCCTGTAGACTTCTCTCTAGTACTTAATTTCCCAGGTTTCCAGATTGGCTATGTCTTCTTGGAAGAAATCCAGCCTAGAAGCCCCTCTACAGGGAGCTCAGATCAGCTCTTCTCTCACCTGGAACCCCTTCCCTGCCCAGTGGTCCTAAGAGGCCTGGCTCCTCTGCCAGTGAGTAGGTGTTGTCTATCTTGCCTTCTGCCCCACTTTCTCACCTGGGCACAGCAGGGCCACACCAGGCTGGACTTGCTCCACCTAGATCAAATGTTGTGAAGGTTGGCTTTGCAGCCTCTGAGCCTGGGTGCTGGCTCTGGTGTGGCTCTGTTGCATGGACCCCGGCAAGTCCCTTCTCTTTGCCTCAGTTTTCTCAACTGTCCAGGGGAGGAAATCATTTCTATCTATTCACTGAGTCTAAAATGTCTTATAGTTGAAGCTTAAAATTGATGGAAGGTTTCATGCAAATGCAAGGTTATAATAATGGTGTGATAATAATAACTTAATAGTGATTGAGTTTTAAGCATTTCCCTCATGCTACATGCAAACATGGACTCTTAATTCTATTAAAAATCTTACAAGATGTCATCAAGCACCTGGGTCATCCCAAGCACATTCCCCTGAAGGGGCCGACATTCCCCAATCTTCCTGAATTGAAATGAATTCAACCCAAGACGGGCAAACTTTTCATCACTCCCAAACACTTCCCATTATCACTGCCATTTCATGAATAAAGGATGATATCTATATCTTTGCAATTCTGTCCCTTCTAATTTGTCACAGGTTGCCAGGGACACTTTCCTAATATTCCCTTTGGGCCATGCTATCTCAAGACCCCCATTCCCAACCAGGATGAAGCTTGAGCCTCTGAGGGTCCAGATAATCTGTCTGTGACTGACATTTCCCATCCTCTTCTGTCTAGTCCTACCCTCTGTCCCTGCTCACCCCCATTCCCAATTCTTACACATTTTAACATTAAAGACTTTCCCTGTGATGTTTCCTGGCCTGGAAAGCCATGTTCTTCATTCTTCACAACCCAAAGGATTAAAGAGACTCTGACCTGCCCTTTCCACCAACCAGATCTTTTCCATCTCTACCAATCCAGCTGATTGCCCGAACATTTGGGCAATATTCTCTATTTTGAATATTTTATCTAGACAGAACCACAAGCTAGATGCCTCTTGTGTGCATCTCATTTGCTTAACATAATTTTGGAGCTTCAGTGATGCTGTAGCATGCATCAGAACATCATTCTTTTTTATGGCTGAATAATATTCCACTGCATGGACATCCTCCAGTCTGCCAATGCCTTCGTTCACAGTGAACATGTGGGCTGTTCCCACCTTCTGGACGTGGTGACTAGCCAGTAGGCTTTCTTATGCATCACTTTGCTTGGTTTATGTCCCACCAAACTTCCTCAAAGGGATGTTGACTCAGAGAATCCATGTACCTGCCCACGGGATCAGTTAGGGAGCAGAGACGAAACGGATGGCCCTTTAAAGGGGCAGATAAAGAAAGGTTAATGAAGGCATTATTGATGAAGTTGGGAGCAGGGGTAAGAAAACCAGCTAGGGCCAGGGATGCCCCCAGAGTTTGCAATAGCAGGGAGCCATCGCTCCTGGTAGGCTTTCAGGGGGAGGAAGGGAGCTGCTGCGGGGCTCCAGAAGGGGCAGGGCTGGCTGGCAGGAACCCAGGCCTGGAGGTCTGGGAGCTGGGGGAAAGGTACCAGAGTCTTCCCTCCCTGCCCACCCTTCCCAGGGCCTCCCATTGGCTAAACCCTAGCGGAAGCCTGAGGGCCAGGGAGCCAGCAGTCTGGGCTGATATGGGGTAGCAAACACAGAGGGTGAATCTGGGGGTGTGGGCACTGTAAACTGAGTCTACCCAGGATGGCCTTGGCCACCCAGAGTCAGGGCTTGACCCGAGGTCTTCAGACTCAAGGTCCCAAGCTCCTTTAAGCCCCAGAGACACGAGCCCTCTGGCCCATCTCAGACTCCACCCCGGTGCCTCCACTTCCCCAGAGTGGCCTTTCACTTTCCAGGGCTGGGGTGGGCGGTGGTTTGCAGAGGAGCAGCCTCTGGCCTCTGCTCTCTCTTCCCACAGGGCTGCGCTCAGCCTGGAACCTCTGGCTGTTCTCGCTTTGCCGTGTTCCCTGTGTCGGCAGCACACCAGTGGGCCCCTGGGGACTGGGGGCTTTTCTTCTTTCTCCCTTGTTCTTGTTCATTTTGGAGCCGTAAGAGAGCCATGGAGAGAAAGCACTGAGAAAATCAGGGGCCAAGAGACTGTTGTGAAAAGAATGGCGGAGATAATACCCAGCGCTCGGTGAGGTCCTGAATGCGGGTCTTAGGGCCGTGTGGAGCCTTCCAATGTGCCTTTGTGCTGCTTTCTATGAACTGTTACTAAACCCTTCAACGGGCTCACATTGTGCTCAGAATGAAATCCAACCCCCGCCCAGGCCCCCAGGGCCGCCTCTCTTCCCCACTTGCCCTCCTGCAGCTCCCGGCATCCAGTGCTCCCACGTCCCACCTTCCCACCCCTGCATCCCGGCCTGAGATCCTGCTTCCTCCTTCCTCCTCAGGGGTGAGGCCTTCTGCTTCAGGTGACATACAATGCCACATCCTTAGGAAGGCTTTTCTTGCCCTGGTCTAGATACCCCTAGCCCCACCACGCATCTTCTCTCTTGGCCCCTTTGTGTGGCATCTCTGTCGCCCACTGTCCTGTAACCTCCACCAAGACTCACTGGCTCAGATGCAGCGTCCAGGGGAACCAGGCACGAGGCGAGCCCTGAAACCTGTCTGTGGGGTCGGCGGAAGCCTCATACATCCCTCCTGGCAAAAATAGAAAGTGGGAGACATTTTTTAGCACTCTGTGTATTCAGATGTGACCCCTATCGACCCCTCTTTGCATCATTTAATCTTAGACAATCTACCAAGACATCTCTGAGCATCTGACTTGGGTGTGGCTCACCGCATCTTTTGTAGGAAGAAGTTCTGGACTTTGTTCCCTGGTTTCTTCTGTGGTGGTGGGGACAGGAATATCATCACTCTCGTAGTGTCACCATGAGTCTGTCTTTATCACAGGACTTGGTGGATTATTTTGGCTACTAATTAGTCATGCAGCCTGGTAAATAGGTCCTCTTTCCCCTTCCCTTTTCCCTGATTTCTCTCTCCATGATATATGGCACATGCTCCAAAATTATTGGGTTATTTTAATGAAGTGAGTTATTTTGACGTTGACTGATAGAGTATCTGGGTGGCACCCGTTGCTAACGCAGTTCCTGTGTGTGAATGACTTGCCTGGTTCTCATTCCAGCCTCTTGACTTAGTCTGTGAGCATCTGAGATCGCTTCACACTGGACTTTCATTGTTCAAACAGTGACAGAAGGTTTTTATAATGTTCAAGGGAGGGGCTGGGATTGTAGCTCAGCGGTAGAGCGCTTGCCTCGCATGCGTGAGGCCCTGGGTTCGATCCTCAGCACCACATACAAACTAATAGAATAAAGACATTGTATCCATCTATTAAAAAAAAAATCTTGGGGCTGGGATTGTAGCTCAGCGGTAGAGCACTTGCCTTGCATGCGTGAGGCCCTGGGTTCGATCCTCAGCACCACGTACAAAGCAATAAAATAAAGACATTGTGTCTATCTACAACTAAAAAAAAAATATTTAAAAAAAAAAAATCTTAAAAAAAAATGTTCAAGGGAGGCTATGGGGCACCATGGCAGCCTGGGACAGGTAGTGGACACCGTACTAGCGGTGCCACCTCCAAGTCTGGAAGGTGAAGGTGATGTTTTCACTTGTCTTCATGGGTGTCTCAAGCCCCCTTGGAAGGCCATGTTCTCTTCTCTCCTCCCTTCCTTTGCTCCGTGCAGTCATTCTTTCTTTACCTAATCAAGAAATGTCCAAATAAAGGGCGCCACTGTCAAGATGCCTGAGGAGAAAGCAAACCAGGTGGACAGGCTCAGGCCCGCGTGGCTCGTCTCCATGAATGCAGTGCCTTGAGTGCTTCTTTCTTATTTTACCCACCCTTCCCTGTGCTTTCTCTCCATCCCTCCTTTCCTTCTCTGTCCCTTGTTTCTTCTCTTTTTCAATTCAAGACAGTGATGAGAACAGCCTTCTCTCTGCTCTGTACTTGGATGTGGCTCACTGCATCTTTCAGTGACCAAAAATGACAGAACCGAGCTCTCCCTGAGTGATCGGGGTTAAGATGTGGTTCGGGGCTTACAGGTCCATTAGGGTAGTGTTGGATTTTGGTGAAATACTCCCAACTGTGACCTTTACTACATTTTAACTTAGAAGTGTAATTCAGCTCTAGGTTCTCAAGGCCCAGATACTCCATGCAGCTTTTGGAATATATTAGTGTGATGGAGGCAGTGGATTGGTGTGACATCTTAAAAATAGGATTCATTCAGCCTGTACTTTTAATGACCTGCAGAGAGAACTGTTTCCTCACTTAAAAAGACACGGCAACCTAATTATTAACTAAGGCGTTGTATTCAATTGGTAAATGCTGCCACAGGTAGAGTATATTTGAATCATTTCGGGAGTTCACCATATTGAAATTTTGTTTTGAGTTAGAAAAAAAAAAATAAAAACACTCTGTCATCAAGGTGAATATCCATATTTCACAGATGAGGAGACCAGGATCCCAAGAGGGAACTAACTTGTTCAGGGTTGCCTGTCAGGAATGCTTTGATCAGATTGGTTCAGTGATCTTTGGTATTTTGGGTTGATTCAACAGGAAATATTTAGCTCAGACTTTTTTTTTTTTTTTTTTAATCAACAGTGGGGGATTGCACAGAGAAGCTCAGCTCTGTCACCTGCAGCCTCAGGTCATTCATGAAACCTCTAACCTAATATTCAGTTTCCTCGCCTGTAAAATGGGAACGAGGTGGTTGGTACAGAGGCTTCCTCCTGGGGGCCAGTGAGAGTCCAGGGAGACAGATCCCATACAGCTTCACTGATGGTGGGGTGCTTGATGAAGTCGTGGGATCTCATGAGGGTGCTTCTTGGCCACACCTTTACTGATATGGAACTTCAGATTTCATAAAGAGTCAGCATCCCCTGAGGGAAACTAATCTCTGTTCTCATGTGCTGCCTCTGGTCTCTGTGTTGAAATTTTACAGGTTAAAAAATGATGAGTGGGCTTATCCTGTATGGGCAGTTCATAGTGAAAGCCTTCAAAAAGTACTCTTCCACTGAGCCAGGACTCATGTTTATGATGGCCAGATGGAAAAGGTCTTAGAAATTAAAGAATTTTTGAATATACCAAGTATGCAGATATACCAACAAATATTTGCTTAATTAAGTTACATTGAACAAGTAGGCAGGGAGGTCTTGCCACCAGATTCAGTAGAATCCAGAAAAACGGAAACTCCATATAAACCTTCTACTCCCAAAGAGCAGCAATGACGAGTACCACTTTCATATTCTATGCCTTGGGCACATATCACTAATGCATGCCAGCACTTTCATCTCCAAGCCTTATGTTCATTTGTGTGTGTGTCTCTCTCACTAGGCTATAGGCCCTTGAAGAGTGCTGAGTTCTATTTCTTCTTTATCTCCACAAATCTCACATAGAATAGATGTTTAATGCTTCCTGAAGAGGTGAGCTCAGAGGGGTTAAAGAGGTTGCCCCAAGCCACACAGGAATTAAGTCTGATTTGTAGTCATACCTCCTTTCCCAGGCCAGGAAAACAGGAATGTACTGGTATAATGAAGTAATATTGTGAGGTACTGATGGGAGCTTTTACAAAAGTATTTTTGCATTGAAATATAAGTGAAATATAATTTACATAGTAAAATGCACAACTTTTTCCTGTGCAATTTCACAAGTCTTGACAAATGGGTACACTCACATAACCACGCCCTATCCAGGACAGCTATTGTTCTATATAGCTCTCTTGTGCTTTTCCCCAGTCAGTTCCTCTCCAGAGGCAACCACTGATCTGTCACCATAGAAGAGACTGGCCTGTTCTAAATCTTTGTAACATGGAATCGTAAAGTGTGGGCTCTTGTGTCTGGCCTTCACTCAGCATGAGGTTTTATGAGGTTCACCCGTGTGTTTGGGCCTGTTAGTAATTTGTTCCTTTGTGCTGTTGTGTGAACACACCATGCTTTGCCTGTCTGTTCACTTGAATTCTGGTTTAGGTGGAAGCAATCCAGCCTGTGGTAAGTAGCTGCTGAAATGGCTCCCAGGAACCGCCCCACTCCTATCTGATCTTTGTACCCTTCCACAGTCCCCTCCTCTTGTGCCTGGGCTGCACCTAGGGACTTGCTTCCACCAAAAGAACAATGAGCAGGAGGGACGAGAGGTCAGCTCTGAGATCTGGAGGTGGAGGGCTGCGATGTCCACTGTCTTGCTCATTTTTACCTTTCACTTGCCCACTCTGATGAACGCAGCTGCCATGTCATGAGCCAGAAGCTCATGTGGCAAAAAGAAAAGACAAGAAAAAGAAAGAAAGAAAAATGGAGGAAGGCGTCCTGCCAAGAGCCAGCCAAGAGCCAAAGCCCTCAGTTCAACAGCCTGCGAGGAACTGAATCCTGCCAACAACCACATGAGTGACTTGAGAAGCAGGCCCTTTTCCAGTCACGCTTTGAGTGACTGCTGCCCTGACCGACATTTTAATTGCCACCTTGTGAGAAACCATGACCTGCAGAAAATGGAAGACCATGCCTGGCAAAGGTTGAGACACTAAGTTTCAGAGGGAATTTCTTACACAGCCGTGGATGACAACATGGGGGTGTGTCAGGAGAGAGCTGCTTTGGAGATTCTTGGACAAACGTGTTTTAAGGACATAAGTTATACATGCTTTAAAAAAATGCAATGATCCCTTTTGACTTTGTCATCACTGCCACTCACCCAACCATTCCAACTGAGCATGAGGACTCATGGCCTTGGGGAGGTGGTCACCTCTGCAAGGCATTGCCACCTCCGCAAAGCCATCAAGTTTTAAACTCTTGCATCTCAGAAGCTGAGGTCCAGGTAAGGAAGAATACCCAAGGGATGGGTTCATCTCATCTAGACAAGCTCATAATTCTAGCTCATAATTCATCTCTAGAGAGATGCTGAGGCTGAGAGGAGGAGTTAGGCCCTGATGTGGTGCTGAAAAACGTCCTTGTGTTCTGCTGCTCCTCCCCTGGATGATCCCCAGATCCTTTTGGAAATCTGGAACAGAAGGACTTACTCCGCCCATTCCCAGGTGGGTCCCTGGAGGTGGAGGGCTGTGATGGGATAAAGATGGGATATCCTCTCATCTTTACCTGTACCAGGTGGGTACACAGGCAGTAGTAACCATGGTGATGAGGCCTACAGAGGCAGAGAAGGCTGACACAGCCCCAGGGAATTTTCACAGCCTCAGAAAGGAGAACTATGGGGACCAACATTGACCTTGGTCAGAGACTTGCTGAACAGCAGCAGGGACAAATGCTGTCCACCAAAACCCCCACAGGAGCAAGAGGACAGAGCAGACGCTGAAGAAAACAGGTGGTAGCCAAGGGGTAGAGGCGCCCTCCCCCACCACCCCAAGAAGTTGAATGCAACCCAAAAGAAGATAGGATAGAAAAATGCTGAAGTCGACGAGTTTACCTGAATTTTCTAAGATTAATTTTCTTCCATCAGTCGCTGGAGGCACTCAAGACAAATTAAATTAAACTGAATTGTATGCAACGAAGACAATGACTTTTTATTTGCATTTGAGTTTGTGGTATAGGGGTGTCCTATGGGCTGGCCGCGCCGGCTCTGTGGCTCTGTTCAAGCTGTTCATTGCACTGCTAAAATCAACTTTGTGGTAGGAGAAGGGCTTGGTAGGGATGGAGTTGGAGATGCCAGAAGTCACTGCTTCCTCTTCATGCTCCAAAGATTTATCTTTGAAAAACCTGACCCTGTCCAAGTGTATTGCAGCGATTTGTTGGGGCAGCTACTGGAAGTCCTGAAGTGATCTTCCTCCTGACTGGCACACTCACCTCTGTACTTGCTGCTCAGAATTTCTTGTTTGCCCTTTGCATTTGCACTATGTCAAGGATAGCCTGTATTCTGGGGCCATGCTCAGTGCCTTTATTCAATGGCGTGCTGATCTCAGCATTCATAGATGTTGGGTTTGAGACAAGGTCTTTGGATCTCAAATCATCCTAGCATGCAAAATACCAATAAAAAAATTAAAATGTGGAACCCCAAGGTAGCCCATTGGAATGAAAAGTGCTGATGCTTTGACATCACACAGGTTGGACGTTTGATGACTTGTGGGAGATTCTTAAGGCTTTTTTCCCCTAAGATTTGGATAGATAAAACCCAAGTGTGGGCTTGGCATGAGATGAAAATAAGAGGCAAGACAGATTGATGACACAGGCTCTGGAATCAGTCTGCAAGCAGATGCTCCACTTACTATCTACGTTTCTTTGGACAAGTGACTCACTTCTCTCCAGGACCAGCATCTATCTTATAGGGTCACATTGGGGTTTGGAGATGTTCAAACACAACAGGTCTTTGTTGCCTAACACAGTTTGACCCTAACTGAGAAATAGGCTCTGGAGTCAGGCAGAGGGAGATGGGAACACCCATCTTTTTGACCTGCATAGGCAAGGTTGGTGGATGTGTCTGGGCTTCATGGCCACCAGTGGTAGTGAGCTGTCAAATGGTGAGACCTGGATGGAGGCAGATTTACTCTCTTGGATGCAGGCATGGCTGAGATCCAGAGCACATCTCTACTTGGTGGCCCCAGAAGGAGCAGAGCCTGCCTCACTTAACCTTAGGGAGAAGAAGAATAGAATTCCTGGGGACTCTCTGCATGCAGGTGGAGCCCAAAGAAAGGCAGGGGAAGAAGACAGCCAGATGAACTCTGTCCTTCTGCCCCAATCCCCCATCTGTAAAGTCATGCCTCTGCTTTTGGAGGGCACAGGAAGAGGAGAGAGTTCAGGAGTTGTACTGAGTACCCAGGGATTCTCCCCAAAGTACAAGAAAGAAAGGGGTGTCCCCCTAAAAGATCATGTACTATAAATCAAATGTTCCCCTACCAGGGCTTGAGCACAGCACCAGGTGCCTGGCAGCTATGCTACAAATCTTAGCTCCCTGCCTGCACATTAACGCTCTAGAATTTTATAAAATGGTTTAAAATACTACAACTTGGAAATACATGAAGAGATCCAAATATTGCTGGGTCCACTCAGTGTTTTGTCTGTTTTTCTACTTCATCATCTACAAGAAAAGGAAAACCACATTTTTTGAGAAGCTGGATCCCCAGTGTGCTTGAGGACACTTGGCAGCATGTCAAGCAGATATGGACTTTCAAGGAGGCACTAGCACCGCGCGATTGATCGATAGACACTGTTCCTGTCCCCCAGCACTTCCCCTCACAGAGCTGGCTCCGCTCTTAGCCACAGGGCTTTGCAGGGCACCCAGTCTGATAGTTCTCCACTGCACAACGATGTCACTGTTGTCGTGTACAGCAGTGTGGAGAGCTGTGCGGACGGAGCAGAGAGCAGCCCTAGGGGGCTGAGGAGGGTCCCGGCTTTCCCTCCAGCCCGGCCTTTGCAAGGAGCTCTTCTGGGCTCCTTTTCTAGAACATGTTCTTGGTTGGCATCAGCAACCCCTTTGGTCTGTTTTCAAGTCTGGAAACAGCCTGGCAAGTGAAGTGATTTGTCTCTGTGGGGCATAGGTGTGTGTGTGTGTGTGTGTGTGTGGTGCACTTCTGAGGTTACCTGTGACTGGCTGGTCAGCTCTCATTCTAGCCTATCAAGATCAACAGCACAGCAAGTAAGAATGACATGAACTCGGGAGCCAGACTGTCAACAGTCAAACTTGACCACTGACTGCCCTTGTGACCTTGCATGAGTGGCTCCTTATGCCTCAGTTCCCACATCTGTAAGATGGGCATGATAATACCCATGTTTCCACAGTGTTTGTGATGCATGTAAAGCAGTCAGCACTTGGGACACAATCATAGTAAAATCTAGTTCTGCCTATTATAATGTTAATACTATCATTTTTTAGTAATTTTGAGATATTCTACAGGAAGTACATGTAGTAAATCATGTATTTGAACTAAAATAACCAGTAAAAGAGAAATGAGAATTAAAAAAAAAAAAAAGCATGTGGCCCAAGACAGATGCACTTTATTAGAACAGAAAGGATGGACTGTCGGGGGAGAGGGTGGTGGGAGAGGAAGTAAGGGAATAAAATTTTAAAAATCAGAACATAAGGGCATGTACAGTAGTTATAATAAGATGTCAGTTTGGATCTGGCAGCTAGATCAACAAGGAAAGTAACTCAGACCATGCGGTAAAATCTTCGCTAAAAATTTAGGATTTAGAAAATCTAGCTCACTTACTTTATTTCCCCCAAAAGCAGATCACAGAGTTAACAGCATAGGATTCTGGACTGATTAATATTTCCTTTTGGGATGTGTGTGTGTGTGTGTGTGTGTAGATAGGTAAGTGGGCAATAAATAGCTGTTTGCACAATTGAAGTTCAAAAATCATTATTACTTATTCTCAAAGCTGGAGGTCCTTTCATTTGGTCAGGTTGCACACTTCACATTTAAAGGTACTAGTTGCTATCCTGCGGCCTATTTTGTTCCTGAGCTTGAAACAGTCTGTAGGGGAAAGTAGTTCTCCTTGACTCTAACTCTGCAGCTAAGTCTGCTCCTCCTATTCCCACTGGAAGTGAGTTGAGGTCCCCTGAGGCTGTCCAAGGTGTTTACTGGCCCCTCCTGCTCGGGCCCAAGTCGGTTGTGGTGACCGCTTCTCCTGGCCTGCCGAGCCTTGAGCCTGCCTCCTACGGGCAGCTCCTGGGTCTTCTCCAGCAGCGCTGGTGCTTGGCCTCTCTTTCTCCAGGCAAGCTTCCTCCCTGGGGGCTTGTATGAGAATGACTTTGTGGACCCCATGGTCCGTCTCAGACTGAGCTCTTATAGAGAATCACATGGAATCCAGCCTCACACTGGGACCCCACTCCTTGGAATCACTAAGGGATTCAAACAAATGGACCACATGAAGGTGTTGGAGATTCACACAGATCCTGGGCGTAGTGCTAGGAGGGGGTGTGGGGTGCCTTCTCCAAAAGGCTCTGGGTGCTCCCTTTTTACCTTATATCTGCAGCAATCACGACCAAGCACCAGTTATTCGCGATGCCCAGAGTACACGGGGCCCGCATTTGGACAACACGGCTGTCCTTGCTTCCACTGAGTTGAATGAATCTGTGCTCAGAAGCTGATGGGTACCGACATCCCTTGCCACATTTGTTCTGAAGCCACACTGCACATCAGCTGCTTTTGGCCAAGGATTCACAATGACCAAGCCGGGCATGTTCCCAGGGATGCAGCATGCCTCTAATGGGTGACTTTGGCTGGTGAACTGACCAGCAGCCTTGCCAAACTTTTCTTAGACTAGACAGCAATATAAGGTGCCATCACCCAGACCTCCTTCAGCAGTTCCGAAACACCTACCCGTGGCTCTGCAGGTGGTTTGCGCTTTCTCACAGCACGGCCGATAGGTTCCCCAGTCCAACATCTTAAGGGAAAACCAGGCAGAAACTCTGTTCCCTGAATGACCAGGCCTGGGGCACAATATGACATCACTGCCACCATATTCCATTTTCAGAAGCGAGTCACCAAAGCCAGCCCATAGTCAGGAGGGGAGAATTAGACTCTACTTCTTCCTGGGGAATAAGCCACAGAATATGGAGACGTATTTTAACCCTCCAGTCAGAGTGCTGTGTTGCTCTTTGCAAGGAGCCTCACAGAGGGGCTGGGCTGCCTGAGGGTCTGGAGTCACAGGCTGATGTGCTTTTGTAAAGGATATGGTGGTGCCCGGCTCTGAGTGGCTGGCAGAGGGTCTTGTTAATGGCTTGCGTGTCACCCGCATGCTTATTAGTGACATTATTCCCTGGTACCCAGCACAACAGCCGCAGGTGGGCTGGAGGAAGGTGCCGGGCTGCAGCAGCGTCTCCTCATCCTCATCCGGGGGTCCCTTCCCACGTGCTGGGTGTCACTTTATCATTCCTTCTGTGTTGCTTCCGTCTTTTCACTTTCCAGAAAATGTGACTGAAGATACGGGGCCAGGGCACGGCCTGCGCTGGGCACTGCGGCTGGCGACATCAGGTGCCACCCTGTTCCTCACCCCACAGTGCAAGCCGGGGGTGTCTGTGGCCAGCTGTGAGTGAGTGCATTTTAAAAACTCACAGATGGGCTTTTGTTACTCTCTGTTTTCTTTCTGCCTTCCCTCTCCCAGGTTGCCCACGAAGATGTTTTACAAAAAAGCAAGAAAGTGAAGTTAAATCACTGATGTGTGCCGCTCAGCTTCCCGCAGCACCCTGGCCCGCTGGGTATTTCTGGGCCGATCTTGAGACCTTATTATTACCAGTTTGTACTTTCCCTCCTCTGAAGGGCAAGGGGTGGGACAGTAAGGAAGAGGACTGTGGACGACTCAGCCATTCCACTAAAAGTTCCACTTCCCATGGCTGATGAGAACTGTCCTAACATTCACTTGATGAAATAAAAACAAAGGAATGACTAAGGTCAAACACACCAATGACAAAGACTTGGTGTTACTCTATAAAAGTAGAGCAAAGCTCAAAGGATGGAATTCTTTTTTTTTTTTTTTTTTTTTTTTTGATACTGGGATTGAACCCAGGGGCACTTGACCACTGAGCCACATCCCCAGCCCTTTAATATTTTTTTATTTTGAGACAGGGTCTTGCCAAGTTGTTTGGGGCCTTGCTAAGTTGCTGAAGCTGATTTTGAACTCGCCGTCCTCCTACCTCAGTGCCCTGAGCCACTGGGCAGAATTTTTTATAAAAAAAATTAAATAGACTCAGAAGCTATCTTTTGACACCTTTTCTCCTGAAAGACAACATTTTGACAAAACCCAGTGTAGAAAGAGCCTTTGGTTTCACGATGAGGGCCACTTGGATTCCATTGTGCAGTGCTGCTGTGGTTGGGCCCCCACAGGCCACCTCTTGTAACACTTGCAGCTGGCATTCTGGGGTAAAAGAAGAGAAGATTGTTTTTTTTTTTTTTTTCCAGTTACAACAGTAACTCACAGTATGTTCAATGCCAAACAGGCAACAACTGCTGAAAATGAGCTCATAGTGAATCTCCAAGAAAATCTGGCAATTATTATTTTGGAGTGGTATACTGTTTTCAATTTTTTATGCTGATGTATCTGATGCCTGTATTTTTTTTTTTACCATTTGAGCTGCCATGTGCATAGGTAGTTGCATCTGTACACAGAAGGCCACTGATTGCACTTCTATGGGATTCTCTTGAGTTGTCACATGCAGCTCTGGCCGGGGTCCTTGCCCACTCTTCCAATCACACCAGCATCCTGGTGCATCCTGCTCTGGCTGAAGTCTCATGTGTCAGGAGATGCTCTTGAAAATTACCAGGCAGAGCCAGCAGGGGGAGGCACCCCTGTAATCCCAGCCACTCAGGAGGCCAAGGCAGGAGGATGGCAAGTTCGAGGCCAGCCTCAGCAAGTTAGAAAGACCCTGTCTCAAAATAAAGAGCAAAAAAGGCTGGTGATGTCACTCAGTGATAAAGTGCCCCTGAGTTCAATCCCCAGTACCAAAAACAACAACAATGAAAACTAGACAGAACCTGAGGGTAGGGGGTGAAGTTGAGTGTCTATCTTCTCTAAGCTCTGCAGGTAGCTCCAGGCCATTGCCTTCTTGGTTAAGAACCCTGAGTGCACATCCGTGGAAAGATAATGAAAGAAACAGACTGTGGATCTCAGTGTTTTTGGGGCGGTCATAAAGCCTACCCCGCTCATTTTCCTCCAGGTTGGTTAAGCGAGTTCCCTTGGGCACCGCAGGTAAGTTGCAAAGCGAGACCAGGGCCAGTTTGTGGGCCATGCACCCGGCCTCACCCCTGTGCTCAGTTCTGTGTCTGGGCCCGTGCTGTTGCGGGGAGACCTGTGCTGGGCAGGAAGGACGGGCCTTTTATCCCAGGCTCGGGGCAAGAAGCAGAAGCAGCAGCATGAGGAAATCAGAGAATCCCACGGCCGCACGCAGCTTCTGAGGCCCGGGACCAAATGGAAACAGCACGTGGCTGACAGGTCAGGGCCACAAAGTGGTGGCCGTTGCTTGGAGCCACCACTACCAGGGAGATTATTCCGCAAGACGATGAGCAGCTGCCGGGGCCGCTGGCCCGAGCTCTAGACTGGGGGACATGTTTAAGGAGGAGGGATGCTTTCAGAGTACAGCATGGTCTTCAGAGTATAGAAAAGATAAAAATGAGTAGCAGCCTCTGTGAAAGGCTGCCTGCTCTCACGGCCGGTGACAGCAGATTGGCCTTTCTAGACAGCTTTGTTTTAAAGGTTTAAAAATAGAATTATGAGGCCTTGTACGGCTGTGATGAGACATGGCTCTACCTTGTATGTACGCACCGTGTCAAGGAAAGGCAGCCTGCGTTGGTCAGGTCTGACTGCGCAGGCAATACGCACCCTGGCTGGGGAGGCTCAGGGCTCCTTGTGATCTCCTGCAGGCTTTCAGCCTCAGCTTCCCTACTGGTCCCTGTTTGAATGTGGCCAGCATTAGCCACGCACCCTTGGAGCCAGCTCACCCAAGCTCGCCCTCAGGCCTTCTCCTCCAGGCTGGGAAACTCGCCACCCATGGGCCTCAGCGGCTTGACTCCTGCTTGTTCTTCAGGACTCGACCTCTGGCCACCTCCCCTGGAAGGCTTCTCTGAAAATGCCCTTCTTGCCTCCAGGGATGAAGGGGACAAAGGACAGTCTATAAACTCCCAGACTCACAAGGTTCAGAGATGTACCTCTAGCCAGCAAAATATTCCCAAATTAAGACACAGTCCTAAGACAAACACCAACATGAGACCTTTTATATTTGTTATGACCTCTGAGCCATTCAAGTTTACCCCTTGGCACAAGTAATTCAGGTTAATGAGTGCTAAGGTGTCCCACCAAGGCCTGAGAAGTTCAAAGTACCTGTAACTAAGTCTATCTAGAGATGAGTCTGGAAAAAACTCGTGAGCTATTGGCCATGGAGATTCCTGGAATCAAACTGGTAAAAAATCAACAGTGTCAACAATAAACAAACCAAACTTTAGATTCTGAGAGCTCTGTAGTGCTCAAAGTGCCACCAGCCTGGAATAAAAGACACTGTGATTATTCAAGACATCAAACAATTCTTGAGGGTTCAGTATTTATGGGTGGGACACTCATCGAAGATGGGGAGTAGCCAGGTCTCAGCAGGGAGCATTTCTGACCCTCAAGGTCGGGCCTCCCAGTGATTGGGAAGATTTCAGAATTGCAGTGAGCCCTCACGTTCATTAGGGTTCTTCAGAGGAACAGAACCAAGGGGACATGTGTGTTGGTGTGTTTCTAGGAACTGGCCTGTGAGATTAGGGAGGCTGGCAAGTCCAACACTGACAGGGAATGCTAACAGGCCAGAGACCCAGGAAGGAGTTGTACATGACCCAAGTCATGTACAACTGGCAGAGTTTCTTCTAGCTTGGGGGAGGTCTGTGTCTTCTGAAGCCCTTCAACCCAAGGCTCACCCACATCATGGAGGGTAATCTGATTTACACAAAATCCAGGTATTTTTTGCAGCTGTTTTGTCCAGGTGTGTGTGAGTAGAGGCGGTGATAAAAATTTTGGTTTGTAGGTGTCAAAAGCAAAAGGAGCCACATCCAAATCTGATATTGATCATGAGATCTTTGACTTCAAGCCTGATGCCATGATAGAATAAGCTTTTAGAATAGTTTTTCTTTTTTTTTTTTTGGAGGGGGATGGGAGAGATGAAAATAAGTTTCTTGTGGAGGAAAGTAAATGTTTGTGACCAAGGGGAAAGACTGGTGATTGGATGGTGGTACCCAACTCTCTTCCACTCTCTACATCATATGTACCTGCCTCTTTGTCCTTGGTCTTGGCCATTTGATGTGCTTCTGTCAATGAATGGGAGCAGAAGAGAATGTGCCAGTGCTGAGCAGAGACTTTGAAAGCCGTCACCTGCCTCCAGTTGTTTGCTTGAGTATTTGTTCTCCACGAGGACAAGAGGTTCCTTTAGCCTGGTCTCTGAATGAGAAGACAGGTTGCTGAGACAAGCCAATCGCAGCAAAGCCCAGCTGAGCTCTGCAGAGCCACACCTAATCAATAGCCCTCACTGTTTCTGAGCAAGAAATATGTGTGGTTTAAGTTATTGAAATGTTGGGGATGCTTGTTACTGCAGCAAAAACAGATACATACAACCAACTGGCTAATTTGGATAATCCAGATCAAGTGAACAAAGACATCCTTTTGAAATGGGAAGGTTTTCAATCTGAATTATGCAGATACTATCCCAATTCCTAACCCTATTTTGCCTTTACAAAAGGCACTTGAAAGGCTTAAAATACCCTTGTTACAGGATTTTGGACGTCATTGTGAACCCTGGGAATCCAACATATGGCTCAAGCCTTCCAGCACTGAAGGAATAAAGGCAGCCCGTGTCTACCAGGCCACAAAGACTTCCCAAGCAGTATCCCAGTGGAATCTCCCAGATGTCAAAGCACAAGGTGACTTTAATGACCTCCACAGCTCTATTCTCTCTCATGTTTCCTTCCTTCTCTTTTGGTTAGTATTTGGGCTAGATAAAAAGAAAAGAATTTAGGGTTTCTCTTAACTGTGCCACTGAATTCCAGAAGGCATCTTCAATTAAAAATAAAACTTGAGAAAGCACAAACATAGCTTAAAGCAATTGGGTAACTTTTATTTTCTGGAAATCATAGAAAGTCTTAGATCCCATTCATTTTTTTGCTACTCTTTCCTCCAGTTCTTTGCTTACTGGGAAACCAAACTAGTCCTGCTAGCACTGATTCTTATGCCCAATTCCTTTATAATTGAGTTTAAGTTTCCAGCTCTGTGGGAGGCTATAAAATTATTTTTGCTTTTGTAACTTGGATTGAGTTTTTTAAATGAGAACATTAATTCTCAGTAATAAAAGACTCAAATTCAGTAAACATAGGCTGTGACCTTGCCCAAACCATCACAATGCTGGGTCTTACACAACCGATCTGGTTATTTTCAGAGTAGGGCAGACCAATGAGCATTCATGCAAAAGGTTGGAGAAGTAGGTTAAAGGAAAAAGTACCCTTCTCATCAGTGTGACTCATCCACCCCCCTGAGACTGGCAAAGTGACTCAGGCTTTCAAGTAGGTGACAATACTTAGAGAAAAATATGACCTAGCGGTTTTCATCAGGACTTCTCAGTTGATTGGTTGTTACGCTTTTGATTCTCCTGCATCCCTGAGGAATTTGGGGTATTTTGGGTCTTTTCACAGAATGGTCCAAAGAACCCTGCTGACAGTTCACAAGAACCCTTCTGAATGTCTAGATTCCAACCCTGACACTCACAAAGGCTGTGATAGAAAGAGTTGAAGGAAATTTCAGATTTAATCACTAGGTGAATCAAACCCCAGGGCTGTGTCTACAAGCCCCAAGGGCCTGCTGGGAATAGCATCAATCTTAAGTCAAGGTCAGCTCCAAGTGGACAGCCAGATCTCCAAGCCCCTTGCCTCTACTCTGCCGAGCTGGGAACAGGTATTGGAAGACAGGAAAGGGTCACTGGGAGGCTGGGATCCTGCTTCAAGTTTGCCCAGGCCAGGACAGGAGATCACTTCAGATGGCTTTCTTTCTGAGCCTTGTTCATCAGCTGAAGGGGGATGGTCCCAGCAGCCTCCTTTGTTAGGTTGCAGTCAGAATCTGTAAGATTATGTGCTTGGAGCCTTTGGAATGCTGGAGAACACAAAGACACTCAGAATTTCAGCTCTTCTGTTGTCAATGAGTAGGTGCTGCCGTTAGGCATGTTCAGGCTTCAGGCAATTTCTCTGTCTATATAAGCATGCTCAGAGGGTTTATGGAGAAAAGACGACAAAACAGGGATTAGATTTGGTAGACACACACATGCCCACAATCCATTCTCTAAAAACAACAATTTGGATGTACTCTGGTGACGTCCTCCATGCCCAATGCCCTGTTTGAGGCCATGACATTTTCTCAGTTCCTGTCAGTGACTCCTCTTCCTCTTTGGCCTTGAATATGGCAGACTCTATCTGGGGATCCTCACTCTGTCCCTCGCTCCCTGTTTGGCTGCAGCCTGCGCTTGTTTATTTGCATGTCTACCTATTACTTAGGTAAAGGATGGTGCCCAACAAAGATCTTCCTGGTGGACTGAGATTTGGGGATATTGGAAGGTCATTTGATTTGACTAGTTGTTAACAACCTTGGTCACCTCCACTCCCACCTCTATCTCCCAGTGGTAGAGGAACTTGGTGGCAGTTCATTATCTGATCAGTGGATCAGAACACATAGATGAGGAGAGCCCTGGGCTGAGTGTTGGGCATGGGTTGGGTGAGTAAATCTTCCTGGTCCTGGGCCCACAGCCTGCACCTCTCAGTTTCTCATACCCCTCCAGAGCTCTGCCATTCTTAAACCAGCTATAGTAAGGGGCCCATGGAGCAGTGGAAAGGGCATCTGTTGCTCAAAGTAAGATGCAGGTGTTGCTCCTCCTTGTTAATCAGCACAAAACCGCATTGTAATCACACTTGACATTGGGTGATAATTTCTATTGGATACAGTTTAGAATTCTTGAAGCATTTTTCCAGCTATAACTTCTTTGATCTTGCAACAGCTCTGTGACAAAGTCACATCTTTCAGTTATTCAACAAATACTTGCTGAAAGTTCTGTTGAGGGTGACGGAAGTGGTTCCCAGGACATGGGCTTTTGGTTCTAAAACCAGGACAGCCCCAGACAAACTGGTATGAGTTGATTACTCTTTTGCCAGTCTGGGCACCAGACTCCCAGAGATGAATAGGACGGGAGTGGTCCTATTATACATGGTACCTACATGCTGGCTGTTTTCATGTGTCTGATTTCCTGCTGGGTGTAGGACACAGGTGTGGCTACCTAAACTTCCTGAAGTTCTGATATCCATTGTTCAGACTTCTGATTTGTTCATCAGGCTCAGAGCCAGTCCCTGCGTAAGAAAACAGAAAGTTTCCCCAACTGTAGTTGGGGAAATATTAGGAAAACGATTACCAGCTGGGGATTCCAAGTCTGTGTCTTTAAGGCACCCCCTCCCCCCACTCCTTTTTTCCTTCTTTTGTGATTCCAGTGAATCCTCTGCCCATCACGTCCTCAGCACCCTCCCCTGACACTTCTTGCTCCCATGTTAAACACATTCTCTTCCTTATATTTAATTACGACCTCTATTGGATATGTCTATTAAAATGAGGGTTAAAATAACTCAGTTGATTGTTTGGTGGTTTTGTACATATTCTGAGAATCATTGACCACAAATAGCCATCCCAGGAACTTCCTCCTGCGGAGAAACTATTTGGATCAAGAGATAAAAATTCCTTCCCAGTTGTCAGGAATATCATTAAATTGCTTTTCTGGGACAGACGAGCATGGGGTGAGTTTGGGCAGCAGGAACCAGATTCTGTTGTGTCACAAGGCTCTCTCTAAAAGTCAACCACTTCCCCCATGTTTCAGAACAACCAGGAACCTTGCTAATTGAATAGCGTCCCATTATGTGACAGATCATGCATTTCCAGGAAGGACCAAGTAATCCAATTTGTGTTGAAATGTCAACTCAAGCTGCAGATACTCCTTTGGTATGAGCTGTAGCATTTTCTTTGGCTGTTGTCAACAGTGTGGTTAACTCTAAAAGCTATCTGTGGCATTTGGCATGGAAACTCATCTGCTTGAAACACAACTCTCAGCTCATTGTTTTTCTGTAATCATGCTTTCTGATTTTTCTCTGTTGTAGTTGGCTGGAAGTCTTGAGGGTGTGGATTGGTTTCTCCCAAGCTAGATGAGAACCTCACAGGAAGGATGATCTTTGTTGCCCTTTAGGGTGTGGCTGTCCTCTGAAAAGCTATGTCCCTCGTGTCCAGCTCTTTATTCATCCATTTCTCTATAACCACCGATGGGGAACTTACTAAGTTCCATGGTAACTTCTGGGCACTGGGAGGACAGAGCACTCTGAGACAGTCAAATACGAGTTGAGGTACAAGTGATACCAATGAGTCAGACACGCAAAAGTCTAGGTGCAGAATGTTCCAGTCAGAGAGAACAAGGGCAAGTTCCCTATAGTGGGAAAGAGCTTGGTTTATTGGAAGGTCAAAGGGAAGGATGGTGTGGCTGGACCAGGGTAAGCCTGGGGGACATGGCATGTGACAACGAGGTCAAGAGAGGTTGACAGGAGTCAGGTGACACCTGGCCTTGGGACTTCATTCTAAGTGCCACAGGGAGGACACTGAGATTCCTAAGTGGGAGAAAGAAGGGCCTGACATGATTTTTAAAGGCTCATTCTGGCTGCCTTTGGAAAAACAAGTTGTAGGGAAGCGAGAGTGAACTCATCATGAGAAATACTGCCAAATTTCTTTGTGAGAAACAACGATGGTTTGGACCAGGGTGGGGGCAGTGGAATGGAAGCAGAGTTGACAGGCTCAGGGTGCATTGGGAGGCATCAGCCACCTGCTGATGGATTAGATGTGGGAGCAGATGGGGGCAAAAGAGATATCCAGGCTGAGTCCTAGGCCTTTGGCTGGAGCAAAAGGGCAAGGGTGTTACCGTTGGCAGAGGTGATGAGGGCCACATGGAGATCTCAAGAGTGGATCATATGTGTCCAGGGGACCACTGCCGTTCTCCAGTGAACCACTTTTCCTGGGCCAAGAGCATCTTTTTGTTTTCATGTCCCATCAGCTCAGAAGTGAATTTTGAGGAGACTATAAGAAGCCGCCAGTGGAGACCTGGACATTTCCTTCTGAGGACAAAGGGAAGACCAAGAAAAAAATTGAGCATCTACTGATAGAGCATAAGCAGGGAATCACTTGGGATGTCACTTTTGAAGTACAGTTTAATTATTATAGTCACTGACAATAAAAATAATGGTGACAACCAGTCTTGAGCGAGCGTTTGGAACATGCCAGATGTCCTTCTGAGCACCTCACACAGATGATCCCATGGAGCCTTCCCATAACCTAGGAGGGAAAATGGGCACTTTGCTCCACTTTTAGATAAAGAAACTGCGGGAGATAATGTACCTGCTCAATGTCACACAGCAGGGAAGTGGCAGAGCCCAGGTCTCCTGCTCCCTGGCCTGTGCTGCTGACCCTGGGCTCCCTGGTTCCACTCTGGGTGTTGGCTGGGATCCCACGCCATCCTTGGGGATAGGCCGGGTGTGTCACACACACTGGATAGAACAAGTGTTCTATCAGGCACCTGCGTGCGTCTCTACCATGGTGACGGTCCATGGTAGTGACAATGTTGAGCCTCCCAAGAGCAGAACACACTATGAGTGCTAGGGAAGGAGAAATTGTTACGGACTGAGGCTGCCAGAAAGGCCTTTAGTTGGAAGGAGGACAGTCCCCCTGCCCCACCTCAGGGAGAATTTGGAAATGTTGGGAGACATTTTTGTTCAACACAGTGAGCTGACATTTAGTTGGGGTATGGAGGGAGAGGGGGCAGGAGTGTTAAAGACCCTGGCATACATGGATGAACTGTCTTGCCCCCAATGCCAAGGTCACCAAGGAGACCTTGGGCCACCAGATGAGCCTCTAACCTTCTGTTCTAAATGGGCAGCATTTTCCTCTTGGAAGAGTCCAGAACATGTGGATGGTAGTTAACTGTGCTCATGGAGGCCAGATTCAGGACTCGGGCTGAAGATCTACCTTTGCCTTCAGAGATTATATAAACGTTTGAGCGAAGTGAGGTATTAGGAGTGTTGGTTGGGACTGGGTGGTTTCCCTGCTTTCCGCCACTACATTTTAAATACAATTTTGGGCCAGTAAGACGAGTACTTAACTGGAAGGCTACAGCTGGCATGGCTGGTATTACAACCCACTTGAGAGCCCTTAATGAAGAGTATCTGATTATGGAAGGAAACTAGAATCTGTTTGTTTTCTGTTCATTTAATTTGATGTTTTAATGATGCTGCAAGTTATTTGAAATATTCTATTTCAATATACCCTTTATTTATTGTGCTTGTGCCCCGAGGCAGGCTGGCAAAGGGTGACATGTTTAAAAGTCTGCCCGCAAATCATAAATTTCCACTGGAAACCAGGAGCAGAAAATTTTATATCAGGAATGCTTTAGAATCTTTTTTTTAAAATTAGTCCAAGTTTCTTTTTTTCTTCAAAAAGTCTAACTTTTGAGTTTGTTTTTTTTTAAATAAAATACCAACTAAAAATAGAGTTCTATTTTGGGTCAGATGAATGGAGACAGTGGCATTAGTTTTAGTTGTTAGGAAGTGAGAAATTAACAAAGAGTATTTTTGAAGGTAGTGCCACGACGAGGTTAATCTCTCCCCTTCCCACTTTTAATTCAATTGATGGAGACCATTGTCTTTTCCTCTTTCTACATTGTCTCCCCAGTCTGGGTTGCGAGATCTCTGATCGAAAGAGTCTTATCTGTTCACCGTCTTCTATTGCCCCAGCACCCAGGGAGACCCTGGCACACAATAGTAACTCAACAAATGCCTACTTGGCAGTGTAAGCAGAATAATCATTTCTCAAAACGTCCAGGCTCTTGGAACCTGTGAATATGTTATGTTACAGGGCAAAGGAGAGTTAAACTTCCAGATGGAGTTAAATTTGTTAATCAACTGACTTTAAAATCTTATCATTTGGGCTTGATGTTAATCCCAAGAGTCCCTAAATGTAGAAGAGGAGGCAGGAGGTTCATGTTGATGGGGTGTGTGAAGAACTCAGCTGGCATTTCCTGGTTTTGAAAATAGAAAAAGAAGGTCCAAGATCAAGGAAGCTAGGTAGAGTCTGGAAGCTAGAAAAGGTCAGAAAAATGGATTCTCAGAGCTTCTAGAAAAGAAACATTCCTGCCAGCACCTAGATTTTGCCCAGAGATCATGTCCAACCACTGACCTACAGAACTGCAAGATAATAAATGAGCACATTCAGCGGTCACCAAGCTCATGGTAAATTGTGACAGTGACAATAGAAAACAAATAAAGGCACCAAGTGGAGCAGTGCTTTCCTGCACCCCAGAGACTTTGCACCTGCTGTCCCTCTGCCTAGAGCTCTACAGCCATCTCCTTGCTTAGGCGACTCTCCCAGCTGAGAGAAAT